>JAODTR010005693.1:0-32339 GCA_025399935.1 Amblyopsis rosae
GTGTTTAGCACGTAGAGTCCGTTCAGAGATTTAATATTCTCTCTGATCCGTTTCTCTCTGATCCGTTTCCCCGTTAGTCTCTCAGTTTGCAGCGCTGTTCAGTCGTGCCAGATGGATTGTTGTTCACAACAATCTCTTATTGGGGTTCATTGAAGGACTAAATATTTGTGACCACCTAGTTTCTTGAAACCACATTCAATGTTTCTTAGTCATCTTAATTGTAATATTTAAGATTGTGTGCTATGAAGTAGGTGCAAATGACATCTCAGAGTTCAGCCTGGACATTGTGTTCAAGGCTGTTAATGTAGTATAAACTGGAGGCTTTGCAGCTCTAAATATTTGAAAACCACCGCGTTGGGGATCAGACTACAAGACAGCACTTCCAGCTAATTGGTGCATTTTCACAGCAAAGCATACAAGGCACGGTTCTGGATTCTTCGGTTAGCATTTCATCACATTATGGTTGGGGACAATTCATTGATCAAGTCTACTGTACAGGTTGGTGTCCCACCAATGGAAGCATCCCTGGCTGGGAACATTAAGGCCAGATAAGGAAGCAGAGCTCAAGCAGAGATGAGAAAGTAATTGGTTGTGGGTTCAATCATTGTGTGCAATTATAGGTCTCCTTGTCCAGCATTAATCCCAGTGGGGCCCACAGCGGTGTGTGATTGATGTTCACAGTAAACGCATATTAGAGGGTAGCATGAATTAGCATTGGAAAAATGTTTCCTGGTTGTTCAGTAGGCACACATTAGGTATAACTAGGTCCCATGCTGTCTGCCCAGTATGACGGAATGGCAATAGAGGAACATGACTTGATAGGAGCAAATGTGGATCTTTGAAAGAGTGGTATAAATGGAGACCACGATTACTGCATAGAAATACATACACATGATAAGTCAGTGTTAAGACAATATTAAGACAGCATTTTACAAATGAATGCTTGCGAGAATGATGGTAGCCTATATGGGGTACTAAGAGCAGAGGAGTTTCAAACACTACAGTAGTATTCAGATGTGTATGTGTTATGTGACACATTTCACGTCAACTACAAGGTATAATTCCACACACCAACCAAGGAGTGTCACTGAAAGAAACATAAATAATTTTTGAATAAATTAAAGAATATGCATTTTCAATTCAATATTAGACTGATAGTCCCATAACCTTTTTATCTTTACCATTGATATCAAAATAATCCTGTTGACATTGCCCGCGTCACCAGCGCCTCGCACCCACATGTGCAATCAGCCGATTGCAGTCAGCCGTGTGGGTGTGAGAGCATATAGGCTGGTGACGCCGGGCTGGGGGTTGCAGGTTATTGTTCGTGTTCCAGTTCATGTTGACTGTTCATGTTTTAAGTTCGGGTACGTGACTGTGCACGCCGTTTATGTTCGTTTTGGAGTTTGTGTTTGTTCTTTACGTTCTATTAAAGGCTGAGCCGTGTGGCTCGTCGCTCTTTTGGCCCCGTGTGTTGTTTTTCGTTTTTTCGTTCGTTTGCACTCCCTTCCCCCCGCTCGGTGTCACAGACTTGATACAGTGTGCATTGTTCCACAGGGTTATGCTGCCCTAGCATTGCTGTGTGTGCTGCAGACTGTGCTACTTCTGAAAAACTAAATTAAAGTAAAAAATACATGTGCGTTTGCTGCAGCTTCATCACTCCTGATAGTTGTGCAGCTGAAATTGCCAATAAAGCCAAACATAGTTTTGACAAATAGAACAAAGGGTACGAATAATGATTAATGAGTAGAATTGATGTATTCCGCAAAGATAGATGTTTTAATGGGGGCTTCCTGCTGAATCTGGTGTATTTTAACATCTTGGTAACATGTAACATTCATAGGTTTCTGATTGTTTTAAAAGTCCAATTAATTATAGCTATACAAGTAATATGTTTCTGTTGTTACAGCAGGTGGGACAACAAGCTTGCATGTTGCCTCTATTATATGAAGTCATAAACATGTGTACTATATATGTTTATAAAGAGCTGTGTGCACACTCCAGTATGTGTTAGAAAACTAAAATGTTACCTTTGACCTGTTATACTAAATCTAACATGAACGTTGGTTGAGCCTAGTTAATTTCATCTTGAATAATCTCATACCAATTTTGTGCGGCATGGGTTCTACAACATAAATGTATCAAACTTTGTGTTTCTTTTGCAGCCCTTGGTGTTGTTGCCTCTCCATCTACTGTATATCAGCAACTCATTTGAACAGGGACATTTTGTTAGCTCACACAGGCACAAGATGGATGGTTTCCTCTCTAGTGGCAGCAGGTCGTGCAAACTGTGTGTGTAGGTTCACTAATGTCACCTCTTATGATATAGTACCTCCCTATGTATGCTTTCTACTTTTATATCCCTCTGTTTGCAGGTAGAAAATACAGAATGTAAGTGTCTGTTGGAGAGGACAGGACGAATAACAGGGCAGGTTATTACGCTTCCATTCCCCTTTGTATATTGCTTATGTTCACTTTCACATGTTAAACAGGCGTTATTGGTGTCAGTATCAGCACTGCACAGGTAATCGTAAATGTCATGGCCCCGTTTTTGTATCTCAAAGTGTGAGCGACAGATAAGATAAGGATTCTCTACTGCTTGCAGAAATACATTGATGCATTCTGCAACCAGAGTTCAATTAGTGAGCTCCTCCCAATGGAAAGTCACAATGTGTGACACTGTTTTTTTTGTGAGGTGGTAGGTATGTCAGTCATAGAATGTGTTTTGTTCCACTCTTAGCGAGGATATCCACCCAACTTTGTTGTGAGGTAGACATAGGGCTGTCGCAGTTAAATAATGTTCCATGCGTGATTTGGGTTGGTTCAATAGCGCAGTATGCGGTATTATCGCCATATTTTTGTTTTTGTTTTGAGTGGTCAAGTGCATGACGGAGAGCTTCCGAAATTGTGTTGTTAACACAATTTCTAGGCAGTGACCTCAGTCCGTAATAAGACCAGTTTAGTGCACCGGTGTTCTGATAGTAGGTATGCAATAACGTTCAGCATAAGTCTAAGACTCAAAACAGAAGCCTTGTGGGAGCCGTAAGGGAAATTGTGAAATCTGCTCACTATAAAACTAAGATGAACTGCGTCTATATACTTGTTTAACCTGGACATCCTCTGTCCTGTTTAGACTTTTCTGACATATACTTATGCAGCTCCCTCGTAAGACATTCTGCTGAAGCTTAAATCTAATGATCCAAAGATAACAAATTTCTGAACCACATCAAGCATCGAGGGAAAAGAAACTGTCAGAGTTTTATCGGTTCACATTATCTCACATTGTGTCTGTCTGTCTTTCTCTACAGTTTTCAAATTATTGGAATGAATTAAATGTTTTCTTCATAAATAGACTGCACAATAGTCAGAAGATATATCAAACCTGAGTACAATACTACAAGGTTTACTACAAGACTTCCCCCCCATCATGTTTCACCCCATCCCACTATTTATAGGCACATCAGAAGGCTGGGTTTGTAGTGCTCTTGCTGCTCTTCTATCCCTGGGTAGAAGGCTAAGCAGGAGTGCTTACAGTTTGGTATTTGGAGTGTGAGGTCTTGTCAGACAAAACCAAATTGGACCAAGTTGAAAGCCAACTACCACCCACCCATCTCATCTAGGAATACACAGAGAGAGGGAGAGAGAGAGAGAGAGAATACCAGAAATAGGGCGATCTTGAAAATCTATTTTGGCCATTGTGGAGTGTTGAAATCAAACCCTACTGTGGCACTTGAAAGAATAGGCTGTTGAGATAGAATAATTGCACTCTATCTAGCTCCCTGAATCAGAATGAGATATTTGCCAAGTTTTATATATAAGGCACTTATTACATACCTTATCACGTTTTAAGTTAAAAGTAAAGCCACTAAGGATTACGCTCAAAGGATCTGTTGCAAATGTCTGTTCCTCGTGTCTGTACAAAATTGGGGGAAATTTATTTTAAGGTTGTTGCCATCATCGCTTTGAATGCTCTTCAACATTCTTTGAAAATGACTGACTTTTCATCAATTCTAAATGATATGGAGCAACTATGACTATTGGACATTGTAGTAATAATAGCACATTATTGTTATCTATTCAGTGGAAAAACAATTCTTTCTATGTATTTATGTATGTATGTACTGTATGTACTGTATGTATATAATTGTATGTATAACTAATGTATATGTTTATACTTTGCTGTATGTTTTAACATACTTCTTGGCCAGGTCTGTCCTTGAAAATTGATTTAAATATAATTGAGATTACCTGGTTAAATAAAGGTTACATAAAATTAAATAACTTTGCACATACAAGGAGTTTATCATGAAGCATTTGTTGCAGTAGCTAGATTATAATAGAGAAGGAAACCGTAGATAATAATGTTATAATGTACAATCCTAATAAATAAATGTAAAATACTGTGTGTGGGGGTAATGGGGAGGGACGTGATCTTGGAGAAGGAACTGTTCTTATGGTGTGAGGTTATAGCATTAAAGGACCTTAGCCTATACCAAATAAGAACATAAACAGAGTAAGAGTTAAAATGTCCCTATCCTTGAAAATAAACAACCCATGCAGTTCTAATGTCAATGGACTTGTGTTATTGGGGTGTGGGATTACCAATTCTACAATTACAGTTACATTTGACATAACGATGGTTAACTTTATATTTGGGTGTTTGTCACTAGGTTGGTTACATCACAGTGAATGCACATTAAGGGCCCACACTGATCTCAGTACAATTTTAATCTGACGGTTACAACTTGATTTGATTTTGATTCATTACTTACTTAAGTGCATACTATAATGAGAATTTTCAGTGTATTATTTGAGGACCCCAATGTGCTTATAAAACTATGTATGTACAATATTTTCAGGAACATTTACTTAAGAAAACCTTGCACACGTAATGTGATTTTCTTAATCAATTGGTTAGGTACTGGTTAGGTACTAGGGGCCGTGCTGAACAGTGCTGCACAGCTTTTTACCACAGACCAGCACAGGAACGTACTGGCCTGTCTTTGTTCTGCCCAGTCTGAGCAGCACAGATAGCAGTGACCCAGTGTCTCCGCCTGTTAACAGGCCCTATTCAGAACCCTTCCATCTGTGTAATTGGAGTTTCCGGAAGCCCATAGAAGGATGAGAGCAACAGACGACTGACTACAATGTAGGGAGATTTGAGAATCGGGCAAAAGAGAAAAGACGTATTCAGGTTAAGCCTTTGTTCTAAACAGCAGAGGATATGGCAAAGGATAGCTTATACACTGTTCATTGTGACCTGCGGATTTCATTCCCGCCCTTTGATTTGATTTGATGATGTAATTGTACTTTGGTTATGTACTGTATTTGTCAGTTTTTCTGCACTTTCGTTCTTTATTTCTTATATTTATTTGTTTGATTATTTTTCTTCACTGTGCCAAAACCTCTTCACGCCCTCAGTTTTCCTCCTCTCCTTCTCTCTCCAGTTATGGTGACATGGTGCCAAAGACGATCGCCGGGAAGATATTTGGCTCTATCTGTTCCCTGAGTGGGGTGCTGGTAATCGCCTTGCCTGTCCCTGTCATTGTGTCCAACTTTAGCCGCATCTATCACCAGAACCAGAGAGCTGACAAACGGCGAGCTCAGAAGGTACAGGTGAACACCATTAACTGTTCCATCCGCTCCAAAAGGAAGGCAAGGACCCTGTTTGTTTGTGTCTGTTGTGTGGGCACACAGCCACCGCGCGTCTCACCTGACCACACATGGCCGTTACCTATCCTATATCCTATGTTCGGCACGTGCTCTGTTGTAGGTGAGCCTGAACCAAATCCCCTTGGGGATCAATTCAAATCAACACGCTAATGAGTAATATCAAATCAGATCAATTTTATTTTATTTTTATTTTTATTATTATTTATTATAGTTAGAAAGAGCAGATTCGGCAGAGAGATAAACAAAACAAAAGGATGAAAGGATTGACCCGCATTTTGAATCATTCTGCTATGCCATTGTCCTTCAAAATGACACTCCCTTCAACACATACAGCCACCCACACACACACACTCTTTTCCCCAACAGTGACTATCCACCTACCACACTCACCCAATAGTTCTGACCTTTCTCGGGAGCTAGATAAGAGCACTATTAAGCTAGAGAGCAGCTGCCGATGGCCGGATGTGTCAGGTTTTAAATCCTCATTCACACACTTCTGTATATCACAAATCTTATGGCAAGGCTGTTCTCATAAACGTGTTGCTACAATGCTCTAAATTAGTTTCAGAGGGCAAGATCTATAAAACCCCAGCTAACGCTTTGTGCTCACATGTGGCCCAGTAAAATATATTTCACATTAAACCCCCCCCCCCCCCCCCCCCCCCCCACCCCCACCCCACCCCCGGGCTTGTAAGCACTGACATATTGGCAAATGTTTACGACCGCCCCTTGCAACAACTAATCACAATAAACAAATGACAGATATTTTTTACTTACTTTGTGAAAGGAAACCACTGGAGATGCTGGGCAGAGCACATATATGGGCCCATGGTGACTAGTATAAATACTGTCACCTAGCGCATGGCTGGCGGACTTAATTGCAGTTGGGATCAGTGCAATAAATCATATAATTGCCTTAACAAGTTCAGCAGTAGTAACGGCTGCAAGAAATGATATATAAATAAATAAACATGCACTGTGGGTTGGAGGTCTGTTTATTATATTCTATCTACCTCCATCTTCATTCAACGGTAGCTGTGGCCTCTACATGCTCCCATTACAACTGTCACGGTGTACATAATATGCAGTGAAAGCACCTTTGTTATTATAACGTATTGCTGTTTCATCTTCAAAGTCAGTATGCCTAAAAATGAATAGGTGGCATTGATCCTCTACTAAGCCTATCATAAGCTGTAGTTGAAATGTCCTGTGTGTGTGTGCATGTGTACACCGTACAGTATGTGTGTGCGTGCATGCGTGTATGTGTGCGCGTGTCTATGTTCAGCGGACGTTCGAAGCACACCTGAGGTTCCCGAGATGTGTATTTAATTCCCTGACGGGTGAAAAGACCTCCGCAGGCCACGGCTGTACATTTATTCTGCGTTTAGTGCAAAGCCAAGGTGCCATCGACCGCCTGTGCCACGGAGATGGTGGTGACGAGGCACAAAATGGCGCAGCGCTAATAGGCTAACACAGTCAAATGGAGCCGCAGCGGGTTGTCGAGAGGATAAAGGGCAAAGGAGGGCAGACTGGGAGAGAGAGAGAGAGGGGCGGGGGGGGGAGGGAGGACAAAGAAATTGGGAAAAAGAGAGATGCTTAAGGTGAAAGGGCGAGAGAGGAGAAAGGTGGAATGGGAAAGGAGTGAGTGGCAGGAAAATGGTTGAGACATAGGAGGAAAGAGAAAGAGATTATAGACCATAGAAAATATAGTGTGGGGGTAGGGGAGAAATTACACACACACATGTTCTTATTCTATTTAGTCTTGGTTGATATGTGATAGCATGTGAAACCATTCTCTGTGATGAGACCAGCACTTATCACCAGTGTGGTGTTATAGAAAGCACAATGTGGCAGAAGGCAGATAACTCCTCTGGATTGAGGAAATGCAAATATAATTCATATACAATGCAATATTCATTTATGTTTCAGTTTAGAGAAGGGCTTACACATTCCCTAAAAGGTTATTCCCCAAGCCTACATGAAACCTTCTCAGTCACATTTGGACAGGTATACACAGTAGTATTACTGTAAACTTTGTATGTTATTAGTTGTAGTCGTATAACTTGAATCTGGCAGTAGGCCTACTACATTAGTATTTAGCAAACAGCATTCTTGTGGTTGTAATGCTGGTGGTATTAGTACTGTAACTAGGAGTAGTCGTTGACAGAAGTTAAAGTATTAGTAGTCGCAGTAATATCTGCATGAGCACTACTAAATAGCAGATTAACTGTTATTTTGTTTTGTACTTAATTTGACTCCAGATTTTATCAAATTAGTAGAATGACAACGTATATATATATATATATATATATATACAGGCTATATGGATAATATAGGCTGCATATTTGGGTGGTAGGGGCCTTGTTTTAATGCTGAGCCTTACAGTGCCATGCAGTAATGCTATCATCCATCCATTAGTGCTGTGTAGGTGATTCCTGCTCTAACAGGCTCGATCATTAGGTTTGTTAGTGACACTGGCTTCACATTGCTTTCACTTTTGCCTAGTCTCCAAAAGGCGTTCAGACTGTAATTGGTTTACCTATTGTTTTGCCCTCTGAATCCACTACATTATTCCTTTCTGGAAGCATCTGCCAAAAGATGCTACCGTCAAAGGACCCCTCGAGCTTTTAGCAGAAATTACAACTTCAAAGAGACAAGAAATCTTGAAAAAAACACATGGCAAAATGTTTCCCCCCTCCCTGTAGATGTGCTGACAACTGTTATAGAAACAGCAGCGTTTTGATAATGAGGAGTTGTCACATGCTCACCATGAAATAAGGCGTTAGTTATCATGTGGGACCCACCCCTCTACATCACTCGTTCTCTGACGCTTTGACCTCTGTTTCTCCTAACAACCAGAAAGCCCGACTAGCCAGGATAAGAATAGCCAAGACGGGCAGCTCCAACGCTTTCCTCCAGAGCAAACACAACGGACTACTGAATGAACTGCTGGAGCTGACGGTGAGAATGACCTGTGGTGATGATAGTCCCTTTGTACGCGTTGACATGAGGGAAACTCTTTAAATCAAAGAAATTGAATTTTTCCTGGTGGTATTAATACTTTTCCAATTAATCATTTTCAGTGAAAGTAACGAGATGTTTGGGCGTTGATGTTTGTGTGTGTGAGTGTGCGAGTGTGAGTATGTGTGTTTGTGTGCATTGTACATTGTACATTCTCAAAACAAAATGTCAAACCATTGCATATGCATTAGGCTGTGGAAAAATGTCCCACGCCTTTCTAGAAGCTGGAAAGAAACAAATGTTTCAAATTATTATAATGCTCTGTTCTTCAAGAAGCCTAACGACTTGCCGGTTACTCTCATGGGATTATCAACAGTGGTTTCTGCCTTCAGTTGGAACGTGGTTCTTGCTGTTATTTTTCCAACAAGCAAATGGGTGGAATACACAAAACACAAAAACGAACAAATCTTTCAAATCCAACTTGGTCCCATTTCTGTTTCACATAAAAGGCAGTGCTCGTCTTTAGACAGGGTTTTGCTTCGTCATCAAACCATCAGTTTCACAACTTATTTTTTAGTAGACGTCTATCATGTAATGCCTGCACAAAGTACCCTTGATACCACGTGGCTTACGTGACATACTCCTTCAGTCGCAGAGCGTTGCTAAAATTCTTTTGGGTCAAATTGAGTACAGCGCTAGAGCTCACGGGTTGTCTAGGAGTGGTTAGAATTATCATATATAAATGCCATCTGCTGGGTGCTGAAAGACCCGGTGCCTGTCACCGTCTGTGACGGGGCTGCCAATGTCCTGGCACATCAAATTACAGTGGTGTCACCACTGTCAGTCAGTCAGCAGCACTGCGTAGGATGGAGGAGGGGGGCAAACAGAAGGGAAAAAAGAAAAAGACGCCTTCACGCCATGCTTTGGCTAGATTGGTCCGTCTGTGATGGCATGTTGTGATGATGAATTATGTGTTCTCAAAGATCAAAAGGCACACTCTGTTGCTTTTTTGTTGCAGGCTTGTTATGCTCATTTCAAGTGAGTATTGGAAAACGTCTTAATTGATTTGCCGTTATTAACGCATAGTTATTTTTAGGCGGCTCTCGCTCTTGAGTCGAGCTGACACTGTAGCTATGTTGGATGACGTACAGCGGAGCCGATGAATTTCGGACATGTCATAAAATTCAGTCTGGCCACTGTGTAGTGAGCAGTGAGAGTCTATTTCAAAAGGACTTGTATTCACTTTATAAGAGCAGGCTTTGACCATCATTGTAACTTGTGTCTCAGCTGCATCAATTAAAGTAATCTGTGTCTGTGTGTGTTGTGTGTCGCTGCCCAGGGTACTGAAGAAGATGAACAGAAACTAAGTAAGACTACCTCTCTGTTAGAAAGCCAACACCACCACCTACTGCACTGTCTGGAGAAAACCACTGTGGGTATTACGTTACTATTACTGATCTCAACGTAAGTCCTGCAAACAGATATAGAAAGACCTACCATTGTGGTTGAAGTGATTTTTTGTTATAAACATTTAGGAGTACTTTTATACAATAATTACATATTTATATATTTTATTTGTAGGTTTTCTGTACTGTGTGTATTACTGTGCATGTTTTTTCCTCTATGACCCTGCATCTCTGATTCTCTCTCTCTCCCTCCCTCTCTCCCTCTCTCTCTCTCTCTCTCTCTCTCTCTCTCTCTCTCTCTCTCTGCAGGCCCATGATTTTGTGGACGAGCAGATGTATGAGCTGAACTGTTTGCAGTCGTCCGTGCGGAGCTACCCGTCTCACAGCCCGTCTGTCACCAGCCATGGTGCCTCCTCCATGGGCTCCTGCTGTAGCCGCAGGCAGAAGAGAAGCAGCCCCATGCCCAGCCACGCCGGACCCATCTACCAGGGTCCCATGCAGGAGCTCAGTGCTGTTCACATGCAGTGTGGCGACCCTCCAGCGCACACAGCCAGGTGAGACTGCAGCGAAACACGGGGCCCGGCGCTCAGAACTGCATCACATTCACATCTAATGACATTTAATGTTGTTTCAACTGATAAAATAGTGAATAAGTTAAGATGTCATCACTTTCTGATTGGTTTCACTCTAGTTTGACATCATAGAGTACTTCAAAATATCAAATCGTGAAGATTATTTGTATTCTTTATCTCCCAGTCCTTACCTCTTACACTTTGTAGACTTATTTCTTAACTTATTTTCATATTTTACTAGAAATATATTGTTGGGGAAAGCTACTGCAACACATTTACACCGGGCATTAAAATGTGGCTGACCCAACTGTTTACACCTGGTGTTGATAGTGTTCTCCTTATCTGGATTGTGACCTCATGAACAAAACAATAAACACAGAGGGAATATGTATTTGTCTAGGTACTGCTTCTCTGAAATATAAACCTGGAAGCCACATTACTTCCTGCAGCAAAGCTAGAAGGACACCTTACTAACCTTAGAAAACATTGACAAAATATTGAACTAGCAATACAGTGATATGGAGTCTTTTTAGTACGTGTAGATCTTTGGATTATTTTAATGATGATGTTATTCAGTGGGCGTCTGGGTTATATAGTCATTAGAGTTAAGAGAGTTATATAGTCATTAGAGATGAGAGAGTTATATAGAACACATTGTAATGCGATGTCACTATCTCTTTCTCCATTAGCCGTTCCAATCTGAACCTGAAGACCAACGACAGTGGCGGGTTCAACTGCCAAAGCGGTAGGGTCACCACAGCTATCATCAGCCTGCCGTCACCCCCCACCCTGACCGCCGACCACGACGGCCTTTATGCGGTCCCTCAACGGAGACCGCCAAGGGCCCTGGGCCAGTCTCCAGCACCCAGCATCCAGACCACGTCCAGCTCAGTGAGCACCAACGCTGTCAAAGTCTCTGCCTTGTGACCACACTGCAGACTGACTGGTGTGGCTCAATGAAGACATGAAGGGGAGGGAAGCAATTTACCTACCTTGTTGGAACCTCGTGGCCTCTCTGTGGCTCAACAGAAACTGAATGGCAATTGTCGTTAGTGGAATGATAGCATGAGGGGAATATAGCTAGAAAAACTGACAGTAATGCTCGTCATTTCTGTTTGTATGGAAAAGGTTAAGGACAAGAAACATGAGGAGGAGTTTGTGTGGACTTGATTGATTGGTCCTGTTTGTGGTGTGTTTTTACAATGCTTTTAATGTAACATTATGGTGTGTGCGTGTGTGCATGTGTGCGCATGTGTTTGTGTGTGTGTGTGTTTGTTTGTGAAAAGTGGAAGAAATACACAAAATTGTATTTTTCAGACGGAAACTGTTTTGCATCCTGAAATCAAACACTCAAACCAAACACTGCTGCCCTCACAATCACACATTAACTTTAACATGCCAACTGTGAAGCAGCAACTCGTCACTGTGTTTATGGAGTCAGTCGTTTGTACACCAAGGCAGTGGTTCTCAATATAGGAGTTAAGACACCACAGGCAACCTCCACTTTTATTGTGGTGACGATTTGAGAAATGTGTCATCATGTGTATAATATTGTGATAATGCTAATATTTGTACTGAAAACTCAAGGTCTAATTGTACATTTTTATCAGTAGCCTAGAATAATAGGCTGAAAAGATCAAATTGATGGATAAAAAAAGTAATGCATAACCATTTAATAATATAATTAAAATAATCTACTGTACCTCCCATTACAAAATAGTTGAGCGCTATCAATAGCTACTTTCAACGGCAGGGTTCATTTAACTTTCAATTCATCTACTTAAAGAAAAAAATGAAGATTTAAAGGTGAACAATTTTATGTTGCACCTTTGAGCATTTTAGGAATGTAAAAATGTGGGTTGATCTAATTTATTTTGTCGTCCTGTTGTTTGATCTCAATTTAAAATCCTAGTGTTTTAGTGCGTTTGGTTAGGTGTGTGTTTGTCAAATCGGGCTCAGGATTGTTCTTTCACATACAGTAACAGCCGACAGTACCTTCAGTTTTCCCACATTTCCTGTAATGCTCAGTTGTGTACCATCTAATGAAGCATAAGTACAGAGACATTTGGGAGGAGAGTGTGATTAATCCATGTAATGTTTGTATTTTTGCGAGGATTGAATTTGTTATTTAATTTGCGTTGTTCTGTGTGTGACCTTAATTATTCACTGGCCCACAATAACATTTTATTTGTGGAAGCGCATAGTGGATATACTGGATAGGTTCCCATCACTCTGGAATTAAAAGCCCAATATATATATACGTATGTGTTACAGAGTGCTGATACTCTGTGATACTTTGTGTATTCTGATACTTTTAAAGGTGTGTGTACATCGTAATATTTGTAATCTTTGTCAAACACTGTGAAGTAAAAAGAAAAAAAAGAAAACGCACTATTTGACATTGTGACGGATAATAACTGCTAATTAATTTGCAATTTTATGGGAATTTCATCTTGTGACATGAGACCAAAGGAATGAAAGTGAACAGAGCCCCCTAATCATGCTACACTGATTGGAATACAACCTGTATTTTTTTACATTAGAAGTTCATCAGTGCCTATTATGTTTGAATAGTTTGTGACAACTTGACACGGTGTTTAAATTAATCTATACAAAATAAACAATGAGTTTAGTTGTCTTTTTGTTGAATATAGGTGTACTGTAACTTCACAGGTCTTTTGACAATGAAATACTAAATTGCCATTGTGTATTTTGTCTGTTGAAGAAAAGTGGAAGGTAATCACTGAAGTAGTAGTAGGCTAAATACTACCTATAATTGAAACAATAACACTAAATGTGCTGCTGAATGTGAACAGTTTACATGTAGGTACTGATAGACTTTTTAAATGCTATACACAGCAGGCCTATATGCATCTATTGGTGAATTATCACACATACAGTATTATTATATTCATTAGGGCTATTCAGATTCAGGAATATTTAGATCACAGCTTCACCGACCATCTCCGGATTTAAATGCTCTGCTCCATAATTAAAGTACTGCTGATTAGCCTAGGATCCTTTGATGGGCTATGTCTAATCTAATGGAACTATACAGCTAATTTATTAAGACTTGGCTTTGTTGTTTAGTTTGGTCTTTCCAATGGTGACCAGTAATTTATTTTTTTTTTAAATTCTCGTCAACTTTAACATTTCCAAATTAAAAAATGATACAATGTCTATCCTATTTTCTCCTGTCAACATACACATGTGCATACACATCGTATTTAGTGTTTCTAGGATAGTCTCTCGGGTTTATATTAAGTTTGTGTAATGTGACAGCTTTGCAGAAGCTTTATTTCCAGATGTCACAGATTCCTAGCAATCAGATTATATAGGATATTCCTATGCATCATTAAAATGATTTAATTCACCAGATTCTGGTGAGACATGCTGTCTCACTTTTTTATTATAGATAATAGCATAATCCATCAATCCGTCCTCACACGCTTATCATAGTCGGGTCGCGGGGGCAGCAGCTCCAGCAAGGGACCCCAAACTTCTCTTTCCCGAGCCACATTATACAAGCTCTGACTGGGGGATCCCGATGCGTTCCCAGTCCAATGTGAAGATATAATCTCTCCACCTAGTCATGGTGGGTCTTCCCGAGGCCTCCTCCCAGCTGGACGTGCCTGGAACACTTGCCCAGGAAGGCGCCCACAGGGCATCCTTACCAGATGCCTGTAACATGAGAGAGCTGGTCAGTTGTTCCACGACCAGGACGCAAACTGCATTGTTCTTCTTCAATCTGAGCTTTGACTATTGGCCGAACGCTCCTTTCTAGCAGGAGGCTCAGAAGTGTGATACCCCTATAATTGGCACACACTCTCTGGTCCCTCTTTTTTAATAGGGGAACAACCACCCCAATCTGACACTCCTTGGGCACTGTCCCAGACTTCCACGCAATGTTAGAGAAGCGTGTCATTCAAGCCATCCCCTCCACAGCCAGAGCTTTCAGCATTTCTGGACGGCTCTCATCAATCCCTGGGGCTTTGCCACTCCTAGTGGTTTGACTACCTCAGTGACTTCAACCAGGGTATTTTTATGATAATCCACTATCAGCCTCCAGCTCTGCCTCTACCATAGAGGGCATGTTAGTTGGATTTAGACGTTACTCCACCCACCTCCTCATTTGAGGTCAACAGCATCCCATCCTTACTGTACACAGCTTGGATGGTTCCGCATTTCCCCCTGCGCAGAACTAACATGATAATTTTATTGTTTGCTCCAATGGTTTTCAAAATCTAGCTGCACAAGGTAAAATACTTGATCATAGAAAAACATATGTATATAAATGAGTTGGGTATACTGACTATAGTAACTTAACAAATTGTATTCGTGCCACTGGCAATTGGTTTACACAGCAGCCAGTGTTCATGCATAGTACAGTAAACTGGATACCAGTCAGTGGTGCTCTGCTAACACTGCAATAATACATGTTATACTTTAGATGGCAGCATTTGCATACTTGCTGCTAGGTAAACCAAGCCGTGCAGTGTGCATGCCTTTTGTATTATGAAGTGCCAATACAATTTGTTATTTTACCTGTACAGTATTGTACAAGCAGGCACATTTTGTCATGCTCTTTCTCCTGAAGAATTACACCTTTCTGACTTGGTATTGCAAGTGTGACTTGACTCAAATCTATAAATTACTTTCAGATGTACTATCAAAACATTTGTGTACACTTACATGGGAGGTATATTGTGACTAACTCAGAGCAAACAAACATAGTTTTAAGTGTTTTCTTGCTATTGTTCTCCATGGTGCCCGTGTTTCATACCTTTTTTAGATATAAAATACCCAGTGCTTCCATAAACAAATACAACATTTTCTGTCTGGTGTGATGAATGGCTAACAGTTGCCTAATACAGCCGGTGTTGTGTGGTCTGGCACTAGGACACACTTCCTCAGTCATTGTGTCTATGCTGACAGCTGGGGGAAGTGGGGCACACATGCACAGGAGGGCAGCTGTGGTTTGGGGCTCACATTTTGCCCAATCGTCCGGCACCCTCTTAATTTAGCCTTCATACTGTCTGATGGGCCCACCTGTCATCAACTCGTCCCTAATGACACACATATACTACCCTTCATTTTGGGTTCTAGTTGGACAAGTGGAGATTTGTGTTGTACAATTGAAAAAGTTTTTTTCCTGTGTGTGACCTATGGTAATAGTAATGTTTCCAGATATTCTGTGTGCAAAGGTGTGTTGCATTTGCATGTTTAAATGATGTCTTCAGTTATTGTAATGCAATGTAATTATGCATTTAAAAGGTCAGCAAAAGCCATAAGGGCATCTTTTTGAAAGCGCTTTACATCACGCAATGTCAAACTGGACCAGATAACGAGATATTATCCAGATTAGACCTGTAGTTTAATATCCTGATACTTTGCTTTTGAAAGATAGAAAATAGATATAACAGTAGTAGTAGTATCAAAGTAGGTCTGCAAAAGATTTTACAAGGAACAGCATTGGCATAATTAAGACACAAAAACTGTATTTTCAACTGCACTAAACTAAGTTACAATCATGTCAGCAAATACATCTCTCTTGCCTTCCCTCTGTCGCTCAGTATTCATATGATTTATTCATGTGCCTAGCCCATTCTATGCATTTGACATTTATTGCATATTTCACACATTCTCCTACTGTAATCAACTTGGGATGCATCACAAGAGATACCACATCATTCCAGATGACAAGAGCTCTTTAAACAAAACCAGATGAGAGAACAGTCAGGTTAGCTTGCTACAGGTTGGTATAGATTCTAACCTCTAACCTGGCCAAAGTCAAACTGGATAACATGGCAGGGTGTTCATGTTCATAACCATAGAATTTATTATAGCGGTGTGCTTGTGTGTTTGTGCCTGCATGCAGTGCTAATTAGCGTATTCTGTGACCGCCTGCCATATATTTCCATATATACAGTATAGGCCTATCTTTCTTACAACTTTATTTTATATTGTCAATAAAATAAAAGCCATGTCATGTCATGCAATTTCATATTTCATATTAGGTAGAACAGTTCAATTGATAAACCACTTCCAGAACTGCTGGCATATTGGCCTCTTCTGTCCTCTGCTAAAAAATGAATGATATCCTGGTTACCCAACAAAGGTCTCCACTTCAGGTGCTTCCTCTCAGACCCCAGGCAGTTGACCTCTAACTCATTTCATTAGGCCATATGGGCTTCCTTTAGGGGCAGCATCATAAACTTCCTCCAATGCCTCTTTTGTGCAGTTTCGATTCGGAAATCACGTTTCGAATTGTTACGTGTGCTTGTGCTTTTGTTAGTAGTAGGCTACTACCTAAGTAAAAAAAAAACGTATTAACGGATTTAATTTTAATTGTATTTAATTGTATCCCTCATGAAGCTGCATATTATGTTTTAATTTTCCTACCATAATGTAGAAAATACTAAGTCCTTATACCCTGTTTGAATTGTAGGCTAATTCCGATGTTGTGTGATGCTCACTCATTGGATCAACGTATGCGCTCCTCTTGAATGAATCAGACACGCTGCAGCCTGCCTCACTTTGCACACAGTAGCAGAGACGCCAGTGGCCAGATAGCGGTGGACTGACGCGCAGATATCACAGCATCTGATGACCTCATTATCATATGCTTGAGTAAACACGTTTATAACGCGTTATCATCAGTAGCCTACTTTGCTTTGCAGGATTCGCCTGCAAAGCGTAGACGTGCGCATTCCAGACCAGGAACATTGGTATTTTTCACTAATATGGTGTTTTTGCATTGGAATATTTAGTTCAGTGGTCTAGCTTAGTTTGTACGACGAATTACCAATATTTTATAGTTGACTAATGTGCCTCTCGAAATGGAACAACAGCTCTCTAAACCAGAACGCAAAGACATTGATACGTGCCTGAGACGCCTGAAACAAGAACTGGTATGTTGTTATTTGCACTTCTTGACAATTCAGAACCATCAATGGGCATTATCTAATTTATTTTGAGGAATGTTTGTGCTGTACAGAGAAAACTGTTGCTAACCTAAGATAAAAAATAGCACGTGCGTGCTTTGTATTGTAGGCTACACATACTATCCATTATTTATTTCATATACATTGCTCAGTCGGGTCAGAGCAGGATGCTTTTCGTTTTTTTATTCATTTGCGCTTGCACGTGTCTTAATTTGATTAGTGTATGCTTTAATCTATAGGCTATATATATACGACGCCTCCCTCTTCATGCATCTGGGACATGTCCATTTAGTTATATAAGCAGACGTTGTTGTCATTTATCATTTCTAAAAATGGGACTGTTGTGAAATGTATGTGCCACCTCATTGTTGTGTGTTTTTAAAACCAACTTGAATATAAGTTTGCATTCTATTATGGATTTCATCGGTTACATATCCTTTGGACAAATAAAAACAAAAAACTAATGTATTTGGCAGTACATCCATTACAAAAAGTGGCACATACGTGAATCAGTAGCCATGGAAATATACCCAACAAATTTGCCAATGGCAAAAAGCTAGGGTGGTTAGGGCAGCTCGGTATGGCTTCATAACGCTCTCCAAATAAGCCCCCTGTGTGTCAGTGCATACCTAGCCAGGATGACATGTTGCTATATTATGGTTTACATGCATAATAGAAACGTGACACGCCATGCCAGGGATCACCCAATAGAACAGACTGCAGACGCCTGTTA
The DNA here is from genome assembly GCA_025399935.1 of Amblyopsis rosae. NCBI lineage: Eukaryota > Metazoa > Chordata > Actinopteri > Percopsiformes > Amblyopsidae > Amblyopsis > Amblyopsis rosae. The sequence goes on from JAODTR010005693.1 coordinate 18,290, forward strand.
GTCGCCCCTACACACCACCATATGCAGCGCACATGGTTCCATCTGTTGGGAGTGTCTTGCTCTGGAGAGGAGAGGTGTATGTGCCAAGGTGGACATCTTCCAGTTCACTGTGATTGATTTCCATCTAAAGCTCAGTGGAGAGTGGTAAACATGTTCCATCTGTAGTCACGGGGAGCACACATGTCCTGTATTGCTCCCCATAACCACTGCTCAGCTCAAGCTATATAGCTTAGAGCTACCAATCATCAGTTGACCACAATTTAGTGTTATACATTCTGTAAGGTGCATGCTAATTATGTAAGCCTCTTAGATGTGCGGTCGGTATATATCTTCACCTTTTAAAAGTGTCTGGAGAACCTTCACCATCAGAGCCATGGGGACCTTCTTAGGCAACTTTTATAAGCACCGGGCTTGATGGTGAATATTGTGGGGGTGGGGGTCAGTCTGTGTGGGGCTCAGTTTCAGGTCAAGGAACATTTGACCTATGACCTGCCTGACTGTGGCTATTTCTTTCTACGGCTGTCTGGAGCAACTGCACCCATGATACTGCAAAAAAAGAAAAAGAAAAAAATGTTTTAGATTTCATATAGAAACAGTTACATTTTGTTTTGTTTTTTTTTACTTTTTCTTTTCTTTTCCTGACAAGCCAAATCGTTTCTTATGAAAAGGTTTACCTCCATTTGCTCAGCACGCAGAAGTGCTCAAAGTCCTGTAGCGATTCCAAGGGAATGATGACGACAATGAGACATTTTTAAGCTCAGGATGATTCACGGAAGTCAAACAAAGACCCAACCACAGCTTCTCAAGTGACCCTGGGTAGCACCCGCACAACGGCTCACTCCACAAATGAAAGCATCCATCTTTTTATATCAGCACTGGTGTGGATTATTTGACATGTTTGCTCCCTTACACCTTTCATGCCTGAGGTGAAAATAAAGCACAACTGTCACCTTGGAATTCACTACAAAAGCTGAACGTGAGTTCATGGAATCTGAGAAAAGTACTCAATGTGTGTGCGTGTGTGTGTGCGTGTGCGTGCGCGCGCGCGCGCGCATGCACATGCACATGCATTGCAAACGCTTGTGTATCACAGATGCAGCTCACAGACGGATCTGCCGTCCATTCTCCAAGCAGCCCTTCCTTCCCCAGAGCTAAAATTGTCTCAGCTGTGGGTGTTCAGGGGTATGATCTTTGTGTATGAGATTGAAATGATAACATTCTAATAGCGCTATTTGAAATGGTCCTCTACGCAGACACAGGCTGCTTCAAAACAAAACACTGCGAGCAGAGGAAACTGAAATGAACCGCCAGGAACTCACCCTGTTGAAACTCAACATCAACATTTGCCTGTGAGGATTGAGTTATCATTTTTGCATGCCTCTGAAGGATGAGATAACAAGCTTCCGAGATGATGCACATGAGACGGTTACACAAGATGTTGACGTCATCTTTACTACTACTAGCTAATGATTTGATCCTCCAGTGTAGACTACTGGGACTGGAACCCACTCTCACGTTAGCTGACAGACGGCGTGACTATTGATTGGAATACGTCTCCAATAATAGTGTCATGTACTGTATGTCTCAGAGGGCATAGGTCTAGAAGGTCTCCTCCCAGCAGCGAGGAGCACTTTGCTGAACATGGACTCACATTGATGAACATTATATTTAACAATATAATATTTACAAAAAGTAAAAGAAAATTGCCAGTTAATTAATACATTTACAGTTCAGCAGACACTTTCATCCTGCATATTTGTTACATGTAATGTATGCAAGGATATCTATGCTGTAGTGTGTTAAAGGCGCAGTAGTATTATTCTAAGTAAACCTTCAAAAGAATGATTTTCTATAACTAAACAATGTCCTCATCCTTTCATTGATCGTTTTTAGGGTAGCAACCTAACTTAATGGCATGCCCTGTACTGTACATGCCATATACCTTTGAATGTTGTCATTTTATTAGCCTCCTGTTAGTGACGCTGGGTCTGCTTTTAGAGTCAAAGAGACCCTGTATCCCCAGGACAGAGATCCAATTTCTGCCCTTGACCCACACAGCCCCTATTCACTTTTAATGAGGAGAAAGGAGGGTGAAATAAACTAGTTGTTGCCAGCCAACGTCTAATAAACAGGAAGAGCTTTGGTTTGTGATAACCTTGGCCTCAGTGTTCCCTCCCTTCTGGCCAATGACAACCAAATGAACAGTGAAAGTGTACATTGTGCCCCCGTCATGGAATGGACAGTGGTGGGTTGTGTTTGGTTTAAATCTAGTTAAAGCTATTCAGTGCTTATTATTGTCTTGCTTCCAGTCTGCATTTGATTTGTATTTTTGTACCTATTTTTATATTTATATTTTTTTCTGTTTAAATCTACGTAACATTTTAATGAGCCTCATCCACATATTATTTTGAGACTGCTAGCTAATTGTTCTGAAACGATGAATTACTCTGGCTGTAATTGGCAATATCTGCAATTGGCAATATCTGGCTGGTTGGCATCAATATAGTAGGGTGGAGGGGTTGGTCAGAACATCTTAGTTTGTTACATTCAATGAACCCCTTCTTTTAATCTTTAAAATCTTGTTTTCCTATTTAAAACAGAAAATATTGCTCATACGCTTAAAATACAGTATATATATTATAAAGAGCTTGACAAGGTTGGGTTAATGACGCCAATTTCTCTGAGCAGTAACAATCCCCTGCGTTAGTGGTTCATTGTACATTTTTATTCCTACTAATTTAGACTTTTTTTCTCCACTTACAATGAGCAAGTACCATTGTAAGTCAACTTGTCCTCTTATTAACAAGACCCTCAGCTGATTAACACTCTCACACTTTCTTCTGTGTCTCTGCTAAACATCTGAGTCTAAACTTAAAGCTTCTTTGGGACAGTTGAAGTCAGATTCTACATCTCATCAGAAGCCACCATGTAAAATGAAAAGGCTGACATATTTAGGCCACAAAGTCTTTTTATGGCAATGGCAGAATAAAGTGGCTTTGGTTAGTTAGCATGGCATGGTGGATTAGCACAGTTTACTAATGTTGGGTCCCAGAGGCACAATGTGAGCTAATCATGTTGCCTGAGAATAGAATGTCAGCAAACAGCCTATGAAATAACCCATGAAAATGTCTTTGCTTAAGGGGATTATGGCAAACTTGCATGAGCGCTGAGCGCTATATAATGGTTTAGTTAGCATGCTCAAAGAAGTGAAGTGAAGATATTTGTGATAACATTTCAGAAAAGATGATAAACTACTTAAATGGTTCAGCAATCACCAATTAAGTGCCATAAGCCCCATAAGCCATCCCAACAAAATCTTACGGAAGCCGAACGTCTTTGTTATAAGATGTAACGACAAAACATTTTTATATATATATATTTTTTAAAACATCTTATTATCATACTTGTTGAACTTTGATGTGGCTGAAGGTAAACCATACTTATACTTTTTGCCAGCTTCTCCTGGGACCTAGTCAATTATAAGTAATGAAGGCAGCCATATGTGTAAGGCACAGAGACATGAGACAACCTGATTGTGTTAATTACACATGGTATCGCTGCCTATTTTGGCAAGCCTGGAGGAAACAAAGAGTCCTTTGTTCCCAGCATGTGCACTGACTTTCAGGACCTATTATCAGATCTTAGAAGATATTAGTGACGCCCCCATGCGCATGGTATGTCGTGTATATCGGTTCATATGCTACTGCATAGAGAAGTACTATGATGTAACCCTGAGGTCTTAATTGAAGTGAAAGCTGTAACTCAGGAAAGTGGATGGTTCATGATTAATAACGTTTAAATCCACAGTAGCTTTGTTTATGTGATGTTGCCTAATTGAAATGGATTGATTGATTAATAATTTAATTCATTTATTCATTCATTAAAATATGTTAATTTAATGGTACATACATTTAGTATTAAGCAACTACAGGACGTTTAGAATTCCATCTATAAAATAAAGACAGCATAATTAAGTTTGTGCATTATAGCCTTTTGCGATAAGAAACATCATTCTTATAAAGCATATAGCCTACTTTTCCTTTATAAATTGTTTTTACTACCTGCTTTGCATTTCATAATACATTTAGGTCAAGGATGTTTATCTAAAACTTGTTTTCCACATTGACATCCAATCTCCTCTGATAATGTTCCAGAACCAAGATAACTGTGATATATTGACCATGTTGTGGAAATAAAGAAGCTCTTGTCACGGCGCCTATGGAGCGTATGATGCTAAACACTGTCGCTAGCAGTTGTCTTTTCCCACCGGAGGATGCTACAGTCATTGCCCCCCCCCCACCAGATTAACTATCGCTGTTTATTTACACCTATCAAACCCCACCCCCTTGCTCCTTCACCCTCATATGCTCTTATGGTGTCATCCATAATTGAAACAGTTGTCCTTTGGCCAACATATGGCAAGGGTTCCAGCCGCCCCTCTCCCCTACCTCCTCCCCTCTCCCAATCCACTTTCCATTGCCACTTGCTAGGACTCTCACCATCCTTCTCACTGTGCCCTCTCTCTCATTGTCACTCTGCTTTCCGCTCGAATGACCCCCCACCGTTAGGGATTATCTAGTCTAGACGGCCGGTGCTGATTGGCTGCTTTGTCTGGCAGCGTGCCTCTCTATTGGAGGGAGTAGCATATAGGGGCAGACGGGCCTGGCGGTTTGAAAGGTGAGAAGAGACCGCAAACAACAATAGAGTCAAGCAGGGACATCCCTTGTAGTCAATTATAGCAGGTAAGGCACTTTTACTTTTAGAAAAATGTATGTTAATTATGTTTATTAGGATGTCAGACGAGATTGGTGTTTAGTCACAGGTCGCATAGGATGTGAACGATAAGGAAAGACGTTTCCAGAGAGCGACGTTACTGAATCAGTCTGGACAATTTGACTCCAGCAGTGTTTCGGATGTATCTGCGCTTGCTCAAGGTATAATTTGAGTAGATACACTGAATCCAAAGAGATCACGCTGTTTTGAGGTTTTAGTTGAAATTAACACGTATCTAGTGTTGTGTGCTGTTGGCATGCACTTGCTTTAGTTGTTTTAGTTAGTTACTTTATAACCAGAATTTTCCCATAGACTCAGAATTCCTGGCATGCCTTCTCTCATCTTCCCGCTGCTGCTTTTGAAATGGGAGGCTTCTTTGCCTTATGAGTAATTTCATAATTATTGTCTGTGTGGCTTTGTTTTCCCGCGCACAGCGCGATAAAGACATCTCACCGGTGTCACATCAAGGGAACAACTCAATGTAAACCAAAAGACACGAAGCTCGCAAGTGAGCTAAGACAGGCCCCGGACCTTACCTCGGGGCTGCCTGTCTCCCTCCGAGAGACAGCGGTTCCCCCTGATCACATGACACGACACACGCTCTGTGACTGATGATGAGAGCTTGGCGAGAGGGTTAGTTGAGGAGGAGAGGCATGGTGTGGGAGTGCGATACAAAGGGTTAGGAGTGAAGACAGACACCGCCTGCAGGGAGCGAGAGAGAGAGAGAGAGAGAGAGGGGGGGGGTAGAGAGCCATATCAAGAATAACATGTAAACACACGGAAAAGGAGAGGGAATTGGCAGGAGTCGGGAAGTATGACAGACGTTGCCGCTACATTTGCCATATGGTATCCTCTCCCATGCACATGCCATACGGGAAGCTTATAGCGTGTCATTCAAAACTAGGTCACATGACTCGTGATAATATATACACACAGAAAGAAAATACTTGTATGGACCAGAAGACATCAGACGAGTGAATAGCATTGAGGGAGATACAGTACACTGTGAATGCAGTGATCTTTCTTCGTTCCACCATTAATTCCATTCACTGGATGTCTTTGATAGTGCAAAGCTTGCATGTAATTGGATTCTTGCTGGTGTGAAGATGGATGGTGAACATTAAGGAAAGGAAGGGGAGACCGTGGTGCGTATGTGTGTGTGTGTGTGTGTGTTATGGGGTGGGGGTTGGTTGACGAATACAGTACAAAAATGTGTACAGGAGGCATTTTCTTCTGATAAACCTAATTGAATGTTTCTCCGTTTATCTCTCTCTATCTTTCACTCTATCACTCTCCCTCTCCCCCTCTCTCTCTCTCTCTCTCTCTCTCTCTCTCTCTCTCTCTCTCTTTCTCTCTCCGTGCTGCAGCTGTCTATGAAAGAAGCAGGAGATGGCCTCCATGCACAAATGAACTCAATGATGGGAGCTCTCCAGGAACTCAAGCTCCTCCAGGTCCAGACAGCCCTGGAAAACCTCGACATCTCAGGGCGGCCGATAAACCCAGGAGCCCCGCCACCAGCTCCTCCCACCTCTGTGGCCTCCTACCCCATGTCCTCTCCTAATCCGACCATGTGCGGAGAGCCCAGCTCCAGTCGGAGCTCCAGGCCATCGCTGGACAGATCCACCAGCAGAACTCGGCAAGAGGACCAGAGGCGTTCCCAAAGCAGGAGCAGCCTGGGAACCTCGGCGTCTTCCAGCTCCAGCCTGGAGAGCCATAGAAGCCACAGAAGCGAGAGCAACCCTGAGTCCACACCCAGGAGGTGGTCGGGATACACTGCTCCCCAGGTGGACTTCTGCGGGCCAACTGTGGGCAACCCTCTGCCAGAGCCCCGTCCACAGGCGGTGTCGGCCGGCCGCTCCCACACTGTGGACCTGCCGGGCATCCTGGACAGCCTGTCCAGAGAGGGGCCATCCCTGGACAGCGACTACTCCCGGGAGAGAGCGGACGATGCCGGCGACTGGACCTCCTCGCTCATGAGCCGCCGCCGCAGCCGGCAGCCACTGGTGCTGGGCGACAATGTCTTTGCCGACCTGGTGGGCAACTGGCTGGACCTGCCCGAGCTGGAGAGGGACGAGGAGCAGGAGGTAGGGGAGGAGCGGGAGAAGGAAGAGGAGGACGAGGAGGCGAGGGGGTGGAGGAGGAAAAGGAGTGGGGAGTCTCGGGACAGACCCGACACGCCGGCCCACCCGCTCCGCCTTAGCCGCTCGCAGGAGATCTGCCGGAAGTTCTCGCTGACCGCAAACATCTTCAAGAAGTTCCTGCGCAGCGTGCGCCCGGACCGGGACAAGCTTCTCAAGGAGAGGCCTGGCTGGGCAGCTCCGGAGTTCCCGGAGGATGAGCTTTTCAAGAGGCCCAAGAAAGCGGCCGCCAAGCCCTCCAAAGGGAGCTTCTACCTGCCCTTCTGGGCTACCGGGCAGCAGGGCAAAGGGAGGCCGTGTCCCCGGCTGGCTGAGGCGGAGATAAAGCACCGCGAGCTCCGTCCGGTTCACCAACAGCCGTTCTCAGGGATCCATTTAGACAGGAGGAGCCCATCGCAGAGCTGGCCGGAAACAATGCAGCCCTTGTTTGACTACAACACGGCTGTATGGGTCTGACACTGACATTCAGGCCCAGGCCTTTAGACTGCTGGGTGTCGAGAGGGAAACTGCAAACGCTTGCCTGACAATCTATAGCTAATACCCTGAGTGTGTGTGTGTGTGTGTGTGTGTGTGTGTGTGTGTGCGCGCGTATACGTGAGTGACACAGAGAGCGCCGGACCGATGGAACGAGGGACTTTGTATAGGCGAGCCTTCACCTCAGTGTGTGCATGCATGTCTGGGCTCTGGACTGGACCATAATCAAATGGTACGGAGACATGCAAGGTGTAGTCAGCGAGGCTGGAGAAAGATTGTTGATATTTGAACTCAATGAAAAGAAAACACCTCTCCCTTCAATGCCGCAAAGGTGTTCCCTCAGAAGCTCCACCCCCTAAAAAGTGGACTAGCGTTGCCAAGGCTGGGATAGTTGAGCGTTGCGGCCCGCATCACCTACAGTATAGAAACACCAGATCATTGTTTTAGCAGGCACACGTGTAGGACAGCTAGTGAACCATGGAGGTCTTCACAACATTTGACACACTTGTATGAGACACATGTCTCATACAAGAAACATGTCAGGCCTCCTTAAGGTTCTGGTTGGTCAATTGGTCACATTTATCCAATTTATTTGACTATGCCACATATTTTCTGCAACCTACAGTATGTATCATACTTGATAGTCTGTCTCGTGCCTTTGAATGATGCACCGAGGGTTGGTTCAGGCTACACGGGCACCTATATGGGCACCGAAATTATATGACATTATACGACAAACAGCTGTTGCTAAATGCACTGCCACTGAGTACTGAGTCATAAGCTCCCTGTTCCTACCCAGACATCACAACCTTGGAAATCTAGCTTTGATGGAACCAGTCACATTACATTTACCTTGCTCAGGGAATGGAGTGGGACACAAGATCATGCTATATTTAAATGGGTGTGATGCTGTTTAGATGTTCCATTTTGAGACTACACTGTATGGAAGGAATACTCCTGTGTAAACATGGCACACAATGACTCCGCTGTCAGTGCTCCTGCATTGTATTATGCAGAGAGACACAAAGGGGGTAGACATGGCGCAGGGAGAAAGGCACCCTGAATAAAGAGAAGGAGAAAGATGGCATCAGAAAATGGGAGCGCTGTCAGGGTCTGTCTGTCTGTCTGTCTAACTGCCATCTGGTGCCTGGTCGTTACGTAAAGCCCTGATGCAGGTAATGTCAAGGATTAAGTAAACGATCATGCCGCTGTTATGAATACACAAGGGTATAAATACACAGGGCCCACATCAGGTGAAACAGACCCATTTTTCATTTAAATGTACAGATTTTTTGTATATAGTTGTTATCGACAAAACAGAGTAGCAGTGACTGAATTTACTATTCTAGAGCATGATTGGGAAGCTACTGTAAACGTGCTATTTTAGCACAGTGCCATGTAAACCCAATACTTTGTTAAACTATGTATTTTCTTGCGTCATAGTGGATAATATGGTTTTCACATCATAAGAAGAACATGCAGAAATGTATACGTCACCAATTCCCTCAGGGTAAAAGATTCCATTGCCCATTTAAAAGCATTCGGTGTGCTAGTTCCAGTAGTGGACCGTTGTAGTGCAAAGACAATCTGATACTTTCATAATTTCAGTCAACTTGATATTTCACTTGTGCAAATTGTTTTACCAAAAGGAATATGACTTAGGTCATTCCTATGTCTAGGCCAACTAGTCCTTATGGGGTTTCCTCGGTATTCAGGTTAACCATCTGACAGTTTCAGTTAAAGTTATGCTGTGCCATAAAGGCTCTGAGATGACATAATGGTGTTTGTATTTAAATGTATGTCAGTGTTATTCAGCAGGGTTCCACGAACATCCTTTAGTGATTCTGTCAAGTGCACTGTGAAACTGTCACTGACTGTATTAAAAGCATTTTCAAAATGTACCATTTTCTGTGTTTTACTCATATACTGTATACATGTACAAACCCTCCGTGACGTCACCCATAGTTAATCTAAAGATCGTATTTGAATAACCGTTGTGCTGTCTCTGGCCATCACCATCATTGCAGTACCTCACTCCACCTGTAACGCCCCCACTATGTCCCCTATTCATTATAATGGGAAAAATTAATGGCTAATGTATTTTTAACTGATGCGTAATAAATAACTTCTTCTCCGTCATCAACGGGGAGACTAGCTATAGAGACCCAAACATTTTTTTCTTTTAACCAGGCTGTAAACATGATTCTTTTTTCTGTAAAGTCTTGACATTTATACATTGTAGTCTATGGGGAGTGACTCCCTTTTGTAGCCAGCCTCAAGCGGCTATTCGATGAACAGCAGGCTTGGGCACTTACGTAATGTATTCATTTCTCAGCACTGGAGGTTTCCGCTTGCTTTCACTGTGTATCTTGGGTCATTAGCCATTTCATACAGCAGGCAGTGCACTGTCAGCATATTTGCCTATGCCATTATCGTAAATGATGTAGATGTCTGAGAAGCAAGACATTGCATTTGACCCACACCAAGCTCCTTCTACAACCTAAGCACATATACACAACTCACATAAGGGGGAATGAGGGTGGCTATTTGTTTGGGATCGTTTCTTCGCTCCAGAGCAGACAGAATTCTAACGTTTATTAATTAAGCTGCCTTATGATGTTTCAACCTATCATACCATACAATAATCACACCATTTCCGTTACATGTTCCCTTGTCGGTTGGTACTGTATATTTGCTGGAGCACCCCTATGGCCTACCATTTAATACCATAGTTCCCATTAGTGTTTGTAAGTCAGAAGGAAGAAAATTGCAGTAGGTGGATTGCCTTAAGACCGGCTATCGGTACTATGTATTTAACTATGGGTGCACAGCACTCAGGTTATGCTCCAAATATCCCAGCATACCATCTAGGGGTTTTGACAATTGGTTCTACTGTAGCTATAACCTCCTGTAGTGTTTCTGCAGTAAACATGCAGTGTGTATGTGTACACCTAATACAGTTGTACTAAAGAGATTGTCAAATGGAATGCATGATCGGTGTTTTGGATCATGCATTGACTTAGTGATTGCAATTCCAAATGGGATAGTTTTTAGTTTTGGTGTGCCGCACAGCTCTCACTCTGAATACAGTAAAGTGTAGTGACACAACTGGCAAGTTAATATAGGGCAGAACTAGATTAAGCCTGCATGGACAGGAACAAAAATAAGTCTAAATCTGAATCTCCATCAGGGCTTTAAATATATAAACACAGCACAGTAGCCTATATTGCCCTCGTTCCCCACAAAACAGACCAACCTCTGGTTATCTCTTCTGTAACACTTGCAAACATTAGGTCTTGGCAGAAGTTCTCCAAGCTGTCAAACAAGCACGATTATATCAGTGCTCAAAGAAGGCCATGCTAACATTAGCATGTACAGTATGTACCTGGGTCCATGTTACTGTAATGTGGAGCATATTGCAGAAACCATGCATACTTTTCAGGCATGATAAGCTCCAGGGTGTTCTCTGAGCATTTGGAAAACCTGAGACCTTTATGAAACACACACATACACGCACATGCACACACAAACGCACGCACGCACACACACATACACAGACAAAAGCACATGCACACGCACACACTCACACACACAGAGAAAGTTCACTGAGAATCCTGATTATAATACTGTAGTAATAACACTATAGTTCTGTCTTTGTTTAAAGAGGTACTGAAAAATAAGGTTTTGAATACTGTTAGATTACATTACTTACTGCAGTGAACATTTGTGTGTGTGAAAGAGGAGAAAGAGAGCGAAAGAGTCAAAGCGATAGCAAAAGCGAGGAAGAAAGAGAGAATGAGAGAGCGCTAGAGAGAGAGGGAGAAAGAGAGCTAGCAAAAGAGAGAGAGAGAGAAAGTGAGAATGAGAGAGAGATAGTGGGAGAGGGAGAAAGAGAGAGCTAGCGAAAGAGAGAGAGAAAGAGAGAATGAGAGAGAGATAGAGGGATAAAGAGAGAGAGAGGGGCAACAGCTGCAACTTTAGCCCTTATTCCCCGGCTACTTTCCCCTGGGATCTCAGCAGTGGAAGTTGCCTGCAGACACTCCCCGTCCCCTCTCTCTCTCTCTCTCTCTCTCTCTCTCTCTCTCTCTCTCTCTCTCTCTCTCTCTCTCGCTCTCTCTCTCTCTCTCTCTCTCTCTCTCTCTCTCTCTCTCAACATTTTGCTCACAAGGGTAACGGTTTGCCCTTTGAGCTGGCCTGCATATAGATCAGATTGTTTTATTCGATGGCGCTGAATCTGACACTAGGATGAAATCGTGGGCATATGTCATGACACCTCACCAGATATAGATTGTGTTGAGCAAATACAAGATCTTAATTATAAAACAATATTTAATTACTGTATTGATTTTAGTTTTTAGTTTTCAATGAATGCATTCCATTTGCTTGATGTAAACAGACCCAAAATGAACACGCTCCATTGGGAAGTGTTCACAGTCGTTGCCACATACTGGGCATAGTAGGTTGCCCAGTATGTGGTAGTTTAGGTTAGGTTAAGTTACTTTATTAATACCCAAAGGTAGATTGGTTTTGCAGTGAAAGAATCATCATTGCAGTTCATCGTGACACAGACAACAGACAAACATGGATTATAAAAGTTCCTATAACCATACATATTCATACATGCATATGTAAAATAGAAGAACATATATAAAATCCATTAAACATAAGAACCGATAGGTTTTGTTAAAAATATTTAAAAAATTAAATAAAATAAATTATCATCTGACCAGTGCTGCTTATGAATGGTAAAATTTTCTAATGGTCAACGGACAAAGCTGTTTTTGTATCGTTTTGTATCGGGCCTAGACGTATAATTTTGAAGCTTGTAATGAATTATGAAACTGTGAAACAGTGTTGAACAACTACAGCTACAGCTACAACTGTTTTGATCACCTCATCTAGCTCCACCACCATTTTGAAACACGCTTGACTTCAATGTCACCACACGCTCAGCCACTCTGATTGGTTCGGCATCAGGGTGGCTGTGCGTGTGCTGACAGCGTTTCCGTCTCAGTGAAAACAAGCGAGATGAGAGCATGCAGTGGTGTGGAGCCAGGGTAGCATTCCTTTATTACATGTTACATTTCAGAGCGTTATTGTCTATTCATTACATAACGGTAATTGAATTATAAAAAAGGTAGAATTTGTAATGCATTGCTGTCAGTGATGTATCCGGCACGTTTCCATGGTGAGGGTCAGCTCTGGACAGGTGGCTTTACCAGTGAGAATAGAATTAAACTAAACTAACTAACTAAACTACTACGGCCTTTTATTTATCTCTGGGGGCGATAATGGGTGTTTTGAGTGTAGAACATTAATTCCCAATCTGAGTGGTATTTCTGCAGCAAACTGATTTGAGATAAATTGACTTTGTTTCAGGCCATGCATGGTAGATTTAGCTGTCTGGGCGCTGCTTACGTCAGACTCCACACAAAATGTGTTAGTGACTCGCTTAAGAGACCAGAAGTATTTTATTTTTGCTCCATTGAAATGCATTAAAACTATCTTTGAATAACTATAACATCTTTGGCTTTACCACGTAGAGGGGGTTAGAGAGAGGGAGAGAGAGAGATTATTATATTGTGCTTTGGCAATATGGTTCATCATAACATTCATGCCAGTACAGCCCATTGAATTGAATTGGATTGGATTGAATTGAATTGAATTGAATTGAATTGAATTGAGAGCGGGGTCCATTAAAAGCAGCACACAATGCCATAGGCAGGGTTAAGTGCTAGGATTTCAGTTGATTGCAGGGGATTTGGGATTCCCTGTGTTTTCAAGCCCAGTCCCCTAAAGCGTTGCTTTCATACATTCTCCCACACACACACACACACACACACACACAGATACAGTATACACAGTATATACAGTACACACAGTACTGTACACATTTCCCCCACCCGTCATATAGCAGCCATCATGCCACAATCAGATTGGGGAGATATGGGGGTAATCCCTCTTCACACACACACACACACATGTGCACACACACACACACACACACACACACTGTCTGTCTATCTGTCTGTCTATTCTGCTATCTGTCTTTCAATCTGCTAACTGTCTGCCTAACTGTATGTCTGTCTGCCTGTGTGTGTGTCTTTCTATCTCTCTGTCTGCTATTTGTCTGTCTGTCTATCTGTCTGTCTATCTGCATCTTAGTCTTCGTCTCTTCACTGTGTTTCTTCACTCTTTATAACTCGCCTCATGCTGTTCCTGTACCTCTCTCTCTCTCTCTCTCTCTCTCTCTCTCTCTCTCTGTCTCTCTCTCTGAAACTCTATCACACACACACACACACACACACACACACACAGATCACAGAGGAGCAGGTGAAGAGAGGCAGCACATGAGTTGGGGAGGGAGGAGAGGAGAGGAGAGGGATTTTCAGCCCCTGGTCAGGTGTGTTGAAAAGAGGATATTTGAGCAGTGTGTGTGTGTGTGTGTGGTGGGCGGGAGAGGTTGTAACAACTGTGATAAGAGTCTACCCTCTCTCTCTCTCTCTCTCTCTCTCTCTCTCTCTCTCTCTCTCTCTCTCTCTCTCTTTTTCTCTCTCTCTCTCTCTCTCTCTTTGACCTACCGCAGTGCATCGTGGGTCTGTCAGGGAGGCTGGACAGAGGGTCGGTCGGTGGGGGGGGGGGGGGGGGTGTTTGTTAAACAGCCC
>JAODTR010005694.1:0-11225 GCA_025399935.1 Amblyopsis rosae
GGTTTCAAATGCTGGGGTCAAATTGACCCCAAGGATAACAGATGTTAGTAAATTTGAGGATAACAGGAGGGTTAAAGAAGCTATTAGTGTCACGGCTAACACCTTGTTTGCTGACTTAAATATATTTAAACAAGGATAAAAAGTGTGCCGCTTGGCGCACCTACTGTAGCCAGGAGAGTCGAGGCATTGTCCGAATATGTATCACAACAAATATTAAGACTTATGTGAATACTTTTCACTTCAGTATTACGAGTCCACCGATGACAAAACCCAGCTAAGTGTGTTTGTGCGAATTATTTTCACAGATTTTACTAACAACAAAGACTTTCCCTCCCTTCTTTTGTTGAAGGAAAGTACCAGGGGTGAGGATTTGTACAAAGCATTCAAGGACTCTGTCCGCGAGTACAAGAGTCCTTATTCATAAATTGTGTCAATAACAACAGATGGGGCACCGGGAATGATCGGTGTTAGTTCAGGATTTGTTGTGTTGAAAGACCCAGACTTTGGGCCATTAGTAAATTATCATTGTGTGAGACAGCAGGTGTTTCTCATTGTCAAGGAAGGATAATTAGCGGCTGGATTTCAAGGATGCTACGTCATCAAATCTCGACAAAGTACCGTTCCAATGTCAAGGATACTTTAGAATTCTACCAAGGTCTCAGTCCTTCGATCAGAGGATTTTGAAGGATGCATGTGTGCATCCTTCGCAGTCTAAAAATACCCACAATCTTGTGCGAACGTCAGAAGGAGATATAAAAAAATGGTGCAAAACGACACTAACAACAAAACAGCACAATCCATTGTTTTTTTCAACTGTTATTTAAAAACGAAATGCGCGGTTTAATTAAGCATAATGAATTTGAAGGTGGGACTTTTTTTAAAAGACATCATCTTGCACACTAGCTAGGCTGTTCCATTATGTGTTCTTCAAATGTCTTTCCTAGCCTCGGAAGGACCCGATTAGGAAGGCACTTGGATGGATCCTCCTTACCAAGGAAGCATCCTTGACATTGAGAAACACCCAGCAACAGGCACTGGCCGCTAAAGCAATTGACATGTTACATGTGATGAATCTTGTTTTTAAAATTGTCAACTCATTTTGCGCAAAGGCGCTCCAGCACCGGCTATGAAAGTCCTTATTGGACAAACTTGACTCTGCTTATGGTGATTTGATCCTTCACACAAACATAAGGTGGCTCAGTCAGGAAAAGGCGCTCCAGCGTTTTATGGATTTGCTGCCTGAGATCGTCACGTTCCTGAAGTCAAGGAATGAAGAGTATGAGCAGCTGTCTGACGATGTTTGGTTATTGGACTTGGGGTTCCTTACCGATCTGACAGCAAAACTCAACGAAGAATTGCAAGGCCAAGACAGAGACATTGGTCACATGATTAGCGCAGTGGAGGCATTCAAAGTGAAGCTCAGTTTGTGGACCACTCAGTTAAAACATGCAAGGCTGACACACTTCCCAAATCTGACAACAGTGCTCTTCATCCTGAACAGTTCTGTGACCAATTGAACAAACTGACATCAGAATTTGATTTGTGGATATTAAAGACATGGAGTAAGTAGTTGGTTTTGTAACAAACCAGTTTCTCAGCATTGACATTGAACTGCTGTCAGTTGAAATGCTGAAGGTGTTAACATTACCTACAGGCATTGACATGGGGATGATTGAAATTCAAAGTGACTTTGAATTGAGGGCCAGAGGAAGAGATCATGACTTTTGGTCACTGGTGAGTAGAGAGAAGTATCCACTGATTGTGCCCTGCGCTCTTAAGATGAAGGCCTACTTGGACTTTATTATTTTCATTTGTGAAAAGGCCATTTCACATAAGTTGAGCCAATTAATGTATTAAAGTATTTAATGCTGTTAAAGTACTGTACCTGTAATTTTACACGTTTGATCCCTGATAATTATGACTTATAAATAATATTGCAAATATATTAATACATTTTCATTTAGTTTCCTAATTTATTTTTTGATAGTAAATTCAGTTTTTTTTTGTCAGAAAATTGGTTGGTTATGCTGCTGTTTTAGCCAGGACAAAGAGATTAATCATATCAATAAGACCTATTCTGGTTAAATACATTTTATAAATAAAATGTCAATGTCAAACTTAATTTGTATACATTATACACAAACTCTATAAATGCTATAATCTATAATTATGTTCCTTAAATTTATAGTATTATTTTAGTGTCCATTTTGAATAAGGTAGTATTTTATAGTAATCTCCTCCTATCCATGTCCAGTAACACCCCGGGCCCTTACACATTCTATATGGGGGAGAAAAAAAAACAGCAGGGACAGCCAATCAAAGTCAATGTGTTTTTAAATCACATTTTTTTAATAACCTGAGACATGTACCTTGTTCAACGTCTTTTGGCTTCCTTGTAAACTTTTATTCACTAAATAAAACCATAACAGTATCTGCAAGTTACTTTTACAGTTAACCTAACGTTATGCAAATGTTCTCTTCTTATGGAGGAGTACCTTTTTTATGTATAGGAGTTGCTGTGGCATGATAGCAGGGTTTCCCACAGACTTTACTTGGGCGGGCCGCCCATGTTGATTAAAGACGCCCAAGTATCTGGCAACACATCCTATAATGAAATTGTAGTTTTTTATCTGTCCAAGAGAAAGGGGTTATCCGTGATTAAGCAAATAGTGGATAATCTCCCTTCAATCTCTACCCCTCGTGTTAAAGTTATTTCAATTAATTATTCTGCTAAATTTTATCGAGCGTGAAGAACGCCTGCCGCGTAGAATGGTCTGTGCTACCACTAACAAGTGGAGTTGGGTTGGTACTCCGCAGAGGAAAAGCGTTTTGCGGTTTTAAAATGCAACAACATTTTATAAGTAGCCGCATCAGTTCGACTTGTGGGCCGCCACTTCACAATTAGTTTTAAGCACACGCTCCAATACTGCACTTGAAACAAACCATTTCAAATGAACAATCCTCCCTCTCCACAACAAAGCAAGTAGCCTACATATTTCTGCTCATGGCTGTTAAGTCAGTATCGTAGTAGTCATACTGACCTACATATACAAACCGAACCAGCGGCTATAGTGGTAGCAGACCGGGCAAGAACCTGCGTTCACATTTTTACAATCTTCTATAGCACAAGTGGCTAATCAAATGAAAGATGAGTAAGCTATAATGTAGTACATGATTGTTGTAGCATCAATAATTCATAACCTCTTTTGTTGTGTGTTGTAAACATTTATGTAGCTAAAAAGTCTGCCAAATTCAGTTTGTTTCCCTGTGTTCTATGTTTATGTAGCATAAATAGCTTGTTGCTAGTCTAAACTATGGAAATACGATAAAATAGAATGAACAAACATTCGCTTTTCAGCAGACATGATGTTTGTTGTATTGTTGATTGCATTACAATTGCTGCGGTCTTGCATAAATATTATAAAGTGAGATTTCGTTATCGTAATGCTCGTGTCCCTCTGCTTGTGCACATGAATACATGAGCCGTAGATGACATGGCGCTGTGTTGTGAATTTACGCGTACTGTAATCAAAAGATAAAGATTATTATAAAAACAAAATGTGGCCGGAGGAGATGGGAGAACCAACTCAGACACAACTGATGAGTGTGCATGTTGAAAAGAGCTAAAGGGCTAATGCAGTAGGCATAGCCTACAAGTTGCTGTAGAAAGGGGATGTCTTCTGTGTGCATAATATAGGCATCCATTGTAGGAAACTCGCCATGCTAATTAAAATACAAAAATTAAAACGGATGCAACAAAATCACGTAGTGCGACGGACTGAGAAGGTTGGTAGCAACCGTGCTACCAGTGGGAAAATTAATCTGGAGCCCCGTACTGACCACCACCGCCACTGACAACTGAGATAAGTATAAGATAAGTTGACTTTAAAACTACTTTCATCAATCACATTGCAAAGTGTACAAGCTACCGCTATTTCTGTCTTGGAGAATGTGTCAGTGACAGTGACAGTGTAGCATCTCTGCACACTGAATAGAAAAGCAATCGTAAAAACGAACAGGCTGATATTTTTGTAGACTGAAATATACTGTTACCCATTTAAATGATAAGCATTTTGCCATGCCGTGTTCGTTTACAATTAAAGGTCATTGTCGTTTTAGGCTACAGGCTCATTCTCTAAACAGTCTTGTCTCTCTATATTCGGACTCGGTGGAAATGGACCTATCGACTTCAAAATAAAAGCTCCATTTGTATTTAAACATCTCTAGGAAGTAAAGGTTTAATTTTAGAATTCATAATATTATTTAGATTACAAGTAGTACAAAATATATAACCTATACAATTTGTGAAAATAGTCAACTTAATTAACTTAGTATCTTAGGCCTATCTTACATTTAATTAATGGGTTATTTACAATAGGCCTAGTTAACAGACAGCCTGCCACCCAAACCTAGCCTAAGCTTCATAGACACACCACTGGATGCAATGCATTGCTATCTCTTTCTGAGAAATACAATGTGATATGCCTATAGCATGATTAGTGAATCTGCAATAGTAAGGGTCTACTGATCATCAACAGAAAAAAAGAACACGTTTTACTTGTGTTATATATGCCCCAATTTGATCGTTGTAACGTCCAGGGTTACGGCTACGGGCACCACAACCCTTTGCCCGCGTCGCCAGCGCCTCGCACCTACACGGCTGAGGCCTCTGGCCTCCTGCCCGCGCCCCCGAGGGACTCAGCAGTAGGCGCCAGTCGGCGTCTTGATGGGCCGGGGGTCCTGCTCCAGCGGAAGGCGTCGCCAGGAGGCGCGCCTCGGGGAGGGGAGTGTACTGTAACGTCCAGGGTTGCGGCTACGGGCGCCGCAACAATTTGCCCGCGTCGTCAGCGCCTCGCACCCACACGTGCAATCAGCCGATTGCCGTCGACCGTGTGGGTGTGAGGGCATATAGGCTGGTGACACTTACTCCCCAGTCGGTGTCACAATCGTTCCGACTGTTTTAGTCATAACTTTGTTGCTTGCCTGTATTGTTGATAGATATGTAATGACTACTGTCCAAAAACATGGATATTATGTTAATACTGCACAATCAATTCAGCGCATCATGAGCAGATTACATAAAGTGTGGGGTGGACAAAGATACCCCCACCTATTCATGCCAGTTACCACCACAAGTATATTTCAGATCTATGGGAAACAATGGATTGATATAGAAAATAATAGAAATGACAAAGGCAGTCACTACAACTAGACCTATTCTTAAAGACTTGCCTCATACACACAACACTTGACATATAAGCGTACCAAGTGTACCGATGAAATCCAACCAGGTCCTGGGGTGATGTTATTACAGATATGAAGTGTAGTTCTGTTTTCACCACATAAAATGCAGATTTTTATAAAAACTTGAATTTTGTCAATATTAACACTGGCATTGAAGTGTCTCATCACAGATCAGTCGTATTACTTAATTTACAGCTCAAAAAACACATTTTAGGATACACTTTAAAAAATAATAAAACCTAATAAAAATATTAGGTTTCCATATTTGGGTTCACTCATTTCAACTTTATCATAAAAAGGCTGTGTCACTGAATAAAAAGTAATATCTCCCAAAAATGTAAAATATCTTTTATATTGCCTATTAAAAAATAGATGGAATTAGAGGTTTTTGCATCTGAACTCTTAATGTGAATATGCAACTGACAAGAGAAAGCTGAAAGCACAAAGCAGTTATTTCACCTCATAATATTTCTGCAGTGCAGCCAACAGGCAAACCTGGAAACCATTGATGATCTCTTCATGAGGTGCCTGGAAAGTAACTCTCGAGTACCAGCGAGTCAGCAGACTGGAGAAATGGGAATGCAGTTATATTTCAGGAATCAATATTACATGGTCCTGACAAGAATAAAACCAATGTTCTTACTGCCGGTGCTCTTAAAAAATGTTAATCTGTCAACAGATAAAATAGTAGTCAACTTTTTTGAGGGACAGTTTTTTTTGTGTGTTTTTTTATAAACCAAGCTGGGTTTTACACTTTTACACTACACAAAAAGCAGTGGGTAGAAGATATGCAATGGTGGTGGGCAGGTGAAACGAGGTGTGAAATTATGATAAAAGGTCATTGCCAATTATATCAGATACACATTACACCATGGGAGACAGATCTTAGGGTTTTGCTAATGCCAAACAAAATTGTGATGGCACATGTTGAGCCTATGCAGCCTTGTGCAGCATTGTGTAGAAGATGACAGCTTTTCAGATCTTGATATATGGCAGAGACTTAAGGTCACAGTTGCTATCATACGGTAATCTTTGTGTAGATTTGTCGTCCCCCCGCCTTTCCCCCACCTATTGAACATCTGTCACCACCAGCTAGAAAGCTGGGCTGAAAACAACAAGGCTATTTTTACTGATGCAAATCTGAATATTACCACTTAATTGCTATAACTGCACTCGCTGGAAACAACAGAATTTCCATAGTGTTTGGAATAAAAAATGTTATAAATGTTTTTATTTATTAATTAATAATAATAATAATAATAATAATAGGGCTGGGAGCGGTAACACATTAATCTTTGTGATTCATTTGAAATGTTTAACGTGTTAAATATATTAATGTAATTGACACAGCACTTTTTTTTCCTCTCTCTCCTTATTTACTTCCTGTTGTGGCAAATGAGCTAAGTGTGCTTACTGAGACAGACGTCAGTCAGATCATGCACGGTAACGGTAGAGTTTTACAAGGAAATGTTTAAATTTTAAGTTTCCTGATGGCGCTTTGGACTAAACGGCAGTGGGACATGTAGGCCTACAATATAGCCAGGTATTGACGCGATTAGCTAGGTTACAGGATAGAATATTGCAACTTAATCGGTTCTGTCTCTGTGTGCATGCTAGTGTGCCGCCCGTCTGCCATCGTGAATGTGGTCTTTGACTGTGTGTTACTTTCCAGACTTTTGATCCAAACCATGGTAACGTTTATCAAGTTGCCAGTCACATAAAAACATCTCCCACTAACATCGATCAAACTATCTCTCCTTTCCATCTCTCTCCCGCTAGCTGGCTTCAGCCACACCATCCACATGTAAATAATTATTGCCGCGTCATGTGCAGACTTTTCCGTCGCTCTATGTGACGACGTCACAGCTACCCTAGCTCTCTCCCTAAATACCTGCAGCAGATGTAACACCTGCTTGCATTTTGTATCTATTCCCATTATCTTAAAAACGAAGCTATAAATGGTCTCCTCTTTAGTGTTCCAAATTGTTGGTGATTTAAAATGTGTCTATATGATGTTTTAAACATGAATATAGCAGCAAACAACTACTAGGCTATTTTCAGGCTGGAGCAGTGGTGCAAGCAATAGCCTAGCTGTAATGACCATATGGGCCTGGGTTCGAATCTGGCCTGACATATCTTCCCGATCCTTCCAGATATCTCTTTCCAATTTGCTTCCTGTCTCTCTATACTGTCCTGTCCATAAAAGAACAAAAAGCACAATAAATTAATAAATAAAATAAAAGGGTGATTAAGTGCGATTATTCACAGCAATATGCTATTAAGACTTCCAGCCCTTATACAGTCATGTGAAAAAGTTAGGACACCCTGTGAAATAAGTAGATTTATTTAAGAAATATGGACATTTGAATATTTTATATATTATTAAAACTATATTTATAAAAGGCGATTAATGGAACAGGCAAAAAACACAATGAAACAGTATATATATAATTTATTTAATAAACAAACAAAACTTCCAATTCCTGCTGAGGAAAAAGTTAGAACACCCTATGCCCTAATAGCTGGTGTTGCCGCCTTTATCTGAAATGACCTTAATTAGACGTTTCCTGTAATTGTCTACTAGCCTCTGACATCGGTTTGGAGTAATTTTATTCCATTCTTCCATACAGAATTCTTTCAGCTGTGCAATGTTTGAGGGGTGTCTTGCATGCACAGCACATTTCGAATCACCCCACATCATCTCAACAAGATTAAGATCCGGGCTTTGACTTGGCCAATCCAGAACTCTCAACTTCTTTCTTTTGGGCCACTCCTTGGTGGATTTGCTGGAATGTTTTGGGTCATTGTCATGTTGCATGGTCCACATCCGATTCAGCTTTAATTTTCTGACAGATGGTCTCACATTTTCCTCAAGCACCCTCTGGTACAATAAAGAATTCATGGAGGATTCTATGATGGTTAGCTGGCCAGGCCCTGCTGCAGCAAAACAGCCCCAAACCATGACATTTCCACCCCCATACTTAACATTTAGTATGAGGTTCTTGTGCTCAATGCTGTTATTGGTTTGCGCCAAACATGCCTTCTGCTACTGTGTCCAAATAATTCAATTTTGGATTAATCTGTCCAAAGCACATTGTTCCAGAAGTCCTGGTCTTTATGTAAGTGTTCTCTGGCAAAGTTTAGTATTGCCTTAATGTTTTTTTTGACAGCAAGGGTTTCCTCCTTGCACACCTCCCATGCAAATCAAACATGTGCAGTCTCTATCTAATAGTAGATGCATGTACTTTCACATCAACTGTGGCAACAGCTACCTGTAGGTCCCATGATGACATTTTAGGATTTTCTGAGACTTCTTTGAGCATCTTGCAGTCTGCTCTTGGGCTGAACTTGCTAGGTCGGCCTGACCTAGGCATGGTGGCAGTTGTTTTAAATGTCTTCCACAGTGGAATGGCTGATTTGTAATTGTATTGATTCCTATTTAAGGCAATACCTGTGGGGGTGTCCTAAGTTTTTCCTCACAATACAATTGCATTTATATTAATTACATATTCCAAATAATAATAAGATATTTTTTTTTCAGTTTTATTTATTTAGTTAAATTACCTCAATGTCTAAATATTGTAAAAATGAAGATCAAATGTTCATATGTTGAAATATATTAAAAGAGACAGCATTTTTGAAAAGGTGTCCTAACTTTTTGTTGAAATTAATTGTTATGCCTGAGTGGAACAGTAGTCATAACAATAATAGTAAATAGCAAATAGTATATAGGCTAATGTGTGTGTGTTTGGGGGGGCTTCGTTATTTGTATGTTCTTTGAGGGGAGGCCCACTTTCCCACACTTTGAAAACCCCTGGGCTAGATAATTCGTCTAAGGGGGCTATGTTTGATATGCTATCAATCAATCAATCAATCAATCAATCTTTATTTATATAGCACTTTTCATACAAATTCATGTAACACAAAGTGCTACAACAATGCTATCACAGCATTGGTTTACAAAAGGTTTCACAGCATATGCAGAGAGGTTCTGTCAGAGATGCAGGATATGTGCTACATATAATGCGGGTAGAGCTTTGAATGTACCACAAAACATTTGATCATGTTATGATAGACTTTATTGAGCTAACACCATCAGAAGGGAAGAAATATTGTCTATTGCAGTGTTTTTCAACCACTGTGCCGCGGCACACTAGTGTGCCATAAGAGATCAACTGGTGTGCCGTGGAAAATTTTCCAATCTCTCTTAATTGGGATATCATCTTTATGTTAATCTAAGCAGGCCCAGGTTTCACACTGAGTGAGTATAAACAAATTCAGAGACCAAATTGTCTTTAAATATGCTGTATTACGCTACAATGCGTAATGTAGTAATTATTTTGTTTGGTGGTGTGCCACTGGATTTTTTCAAGGAAGAAAATGTGCATTGGTTCAAAAAAGGTTGAAAAACACTGGTCTAGTGTTTGTTGATCTATGGTCTTGTTGGGTTGAAGCGTTTCCGGCTAAGCATGCTATGAGCAGTGTAGTCACAAAGGCATTATTCACTGACATGTAGAGTGCTAGTGTTTATGTTTATATATTTGTGTTACTCTACAAAAAAGCATAAGAAGTATGGAACTTTGTTGTCATACTTTTCTCCTCGTAACTCTGTTTCAGTATTATGTGTCTGCATTTTTCTTTTGTTCCCAGTTGTGAACTCTATGGAATCCCATCATAGTACAGTACAGCTGACCCGAATGTTTAACCTAGACCCATGTTACGAACAACAATATGCCTGTGAAGCAAAAGCTTATGTCACAGATGGTGTATACCTGTGTAAGGGGTTACTTGGCAACTATTGCGCGCGTATGTATAAGGTTACTGATTTAATTGTTTCTCCGCCCCATATGCACACAAAACGGACGGAGCCACGGCAGCGGGGCTTTCTTTGTGTAAAGCGCCAATGACAGCGTCTCATAAAAGATTGGATCCCCTTTGTAAAGGAGAGACTCCTGAGAAGAACGCGGGGGTTGTAAAAGGAGGAAGCGTTGGAGCAGGCAGCACGGTTCGAGACGTTCTTGACATAAGTGGTTTCTTATTTATATTATTCTCATCCGTCAATTAATAATTAGTGCCCTGGTTAAAGCGGTGAAATACAGCGCCTAATGCTCCAGTGCTCCTCTTTGCTATCAGGCCTGGTATAACTTGTCTATTGTAATTTTCTATGTTATGCACATAGTTTTTAACGTTCACCTAATTCTCTTCCGGTACTCTGACGCATCTGGTAGTTTCTACACTGTTTGATTGGGATTTGATACTGACGTGTTGTTGCTTGCTGTGGCGTGTATGGGCTTATGCCCACTTGGGGTTTTAATGGTTGTTGTGATTCTCAGCATGGAATGTTTATCATAAATGCCAGTGTGACTTCCTACTAGAGGGGTAGAACAACTGTGGACAGAGACTCATATTGTATCAATGGGACGATTTTGTGCAATTCTGGAAATGTAACAATAAACCTTTTTTATATATATATATATATTCTTCTTGCCACTGCCTGGTACTTCTGGTAGTTAAGCTCAAACTTTTACATCTGGCGTAAGTCGACAGGACATTTAATTTAAATAGCAGTGGCCAGAGTTTTTTATTTTTAGTTTCCATTCGCCTGGTCTACTGACCTAAAAATGTCCAACACGGCTTATAACTAAACATTATTTTAAAATAAAACAATGTAGGCAGACTTACACCACAGTTAACACCGCTTCTATTGTCACCTTTTTTTGCCAGCAATATGTGGGGCCAGAAATTTAATGGTAAAAATGTAGACATTACATTAATAAAATGGGAGTTGAACCTGAAATCTATGTTTAGGATGCATTCTGTACCTGAGGGCGTAAAGGTCGATTTTGTGATAAACAATCTTGATGGCGAAGCTAGACGTCAAGTTTTGATTTTGGATATTGTAGTAAGAAATACTGCTGACCAAATATTTAGAGTACTGAGGGATTTGTATGGGGATAAAAGGCCTGCCTCTGTGCTTCACT
>JAODTR010005695.1:0-11225 GCA_025399935.1 Amblyopsis rosae
GTGGCTCGGGAAAGGGAGGTTTGGGGTCCCCTGCTGGAGCTGCTGCCCCCGCGACCCGACTCTGGATAAGCGAATGAGGATGGATGGATGGATGGATAACTTGTTTATCAGTATTGTCTTTCTACTTATGTCGTTATTGAGGAATTCATAGCAGTCTTTTTCAAATTAATTGTTACTTATTGTTTCAGATTGACTGGTGGATATGTCTGAAGATTTTAACTTAAATGCTGATAATGAATGAATAGTTTTTACAAGAAGATTCGTTACATATCAGGAGATGTGTGCTATATTACTTGGCCTATTGCTTTTCACCATGAGTCATCATGCATTTGAACATTTATTTTTTTACATTGAGACTTATAAGAAAGTGATAATATGCTCAACGATCAAACTCCTTTTTAAATGCTTAATCACAGTCTGTCATTTACCAATAATCGAGTTCAATGACAGTGGGTATAGTCTCAGTGGAGATTAGTGAGACTTGATCTGTTCATTTCCTTTCTCTGTGAGAAAATAAATGAAATGAGCATGGGGAAAATGTCTTTTGGAAACCCCAGTAGCGGTAAGAATACAGGTCTAACCCAGAAAACATAAGTTGTTCTGCGGAATGAAACACACTTTAATTAAATTAATTAATGTAGCCTTTAAGTAGTTTAATGTTGTTTTTGCATTTTGTAAACGAACCTGATCATGAGCCTCATGGTAGCTTACTCTGGAGTGACATGATGGGTTATTCAAGCTAAGTAGTCTTAACAGAGACAACCTGGTTGTTATTGTCTCTGTGAATCCAGCAACATGAGCTGCCTGGCCTGAATGTTGCATAGAAAAACAAGTGCATGCTTAGATCTGCTTTCTTCTCCCGTTAAAGATTTCGAGCAAGCTGTTGCAATTTCGATTTGTCAAGTCAGTTCAGACATATGCGCTGATGATTGCCGTACGCCGAGAATCCCCGGGATATTTGGAACAAAAGAGTGCCAGGGAAAGAAAATCATATCTCTGGTTTGCTTTTTTTTCTGGTCGACTGTTAGAAGGAATATTAGAGTAAAGAGCCAACTTGGGCCGGGACTGGAGACGCTGGGAATGGGAACGACTCGCCCATCTGGCTCTCAGAGAGCAGGAGAAGCGAGGGAGAGGTCCTTAAAGATTGCCAGGCAGACCCCATGCCGTGAGCCGACACTGTGAATATAATTATTCTCCATCTCAATTCCCAGGCCAGCTGGAGAGAGGCTCTGCTCTCCCCTCGTTTTACTGCTAACCCACCCATTTGTCTGCCAACACATATTGTATGCTGCATAAATGTATACCTTTATTTAGTCACTTTACACAATGGCTCTTATCACTTTATTATCTTGTCATGTTTGTGCAACTATCTATTTATATTTTCCCTGTAGGCTGTATAGTCTACTCTCCCCTTATACTGTTCCAGTTTTCTTCTACTCTCTTGTGAGGTGTGTGTGTGTGTGCACGTGTGTTTGTGTGTGCGCGTGCGCGTGTGAATTATGTTTTCAGCACCATTATCTGACATGCACATCATGTCTCTGCGCTTGTTAGATGTTTAATCCTTCTCTGCAGTGTTTCACTACTAGAGCAAAACCCGGCCCCTCGCACGCACGCACGCTTGCACACACACACACACACGCACACACACACACACACGCACACTTTTACACAGTCGTACCACTTCCTCTTCAGTGCTCGAAGAGGAAGCTTCATTCATGTCAGATGCACAGAAACGCACACCTTCACTTCCTTCGTGTGGGTCACTTGCGCGCGCGCCCACACACACACGATCAGTTAAAAGCAGAGCAGCGTGTTTGCACGGTGGGCGTGCACGTGCAGGTCCGTGGCAGTGTGTGGGGTGGTGTCTGCATGATTTATTTGCATCTTTTAGCGTTGTTTCAGTACAAATGCAGCATGTGCCCATCTCCTCTATTTGTCTCGTCACACTCCACCGGGCCAGCTGGGTGACGAATGGAGCTCATGTTACAGTAATAATGTAAGACAAAGCCTCCCCTCCCAAGAACACAATAGACGCTGCTGGAGGTGTAGTTAGCCACGTCCCTGCGGTTTGAGTCCATCCTGCTGCAGACAATTTAGCAGGCGATCTGGCCTGTCATCACGGCGATAAGGCAGACAGCTGACAAAGTAAAAGAGAGGGAGGATCGGGGGGGGGGGGGGTCCACGGTCTCTTAATCTGCCTCTGTAGTTAAATCTTAACGGAGCCGGCCAGTTGTGACGCAGGGAGTTGAGGCCTGCGCTACAGCAATATGCATACATACCTGAGCATATGCTGTATGTAGAAAGCCCCAACAATTAATATTATAGCTACCTTGTCGTTCAAGACCTTTATCATTGAAACAGGTGGTATAAACTGTGACGGGACAAGGATAGGTACATTATTTTACTGTATGATTAGGCAAATATGAAATCAGCTAAAAACATTGAAAAGAGCAGTGTAAAATTACGTCTGTTAGGAAGGGGAAGTCACGTTTTGTAATATAGAAAAATCCACCTTGCTACCTGGCAGTGAGAATAGTTTTCAGTTGCTATATTAATGCACCAGACATTTCCTTGTTGCTGCTAACCTGTGTCACAAGTCATCACAGCTTGTTAAGAGACTCCTTGATGTCCAAAATTACAACATTTTTACCAAATTTCCAATAATAATAATATAATCTGGTAATTTTTGTAAAAACAAAAGTCAAATAAATTGTTTTGATTTGCTTTATTATGGCCAAATTTCTCTGGTCATGTGCTATCAGCAGAACAGTCACATTTTTACGTGATGTACAAATACATAAATTAAAACATGCATCAAACATGACTTAATGCGTTATTGGCTGTAGTCTACTCTACACTCCAGAATCACTAATTTAGAGGTTTAAATGGTTTTCCGTGCATAGAAAAGTTTGTTTTGAAATATTCTTTTAAAATGGTAAGCAGAGAATCCGTGTTGAAATATGGATTAGGATCAGTATTTTATATATTTCTTTGATGGTCAGATCTTGTAGAGCTCACAAGGTTTCCACTGGGTTTTCTATTTAGTTGTTTTCTGCTTTTCACATCAAGCCAGAGCTTTCCTGAGCTGCAGAGTTGCTAAATCAATAATGCTAGGGGCGTTCTTCTGATATAAAATCCCACTATAGACATTTTAAAACAGGTAATTGTGGAGTGTTCTACTTGACTGTGTTATAGTGCCCCAAAATGCCATATTTCAGCTCACTGTTTATGCTTGAAATACAACTAAAATTACATATTTCAGCTCACTGTTTATGCTTGAAACAAAACTAAAATGCCATATTTCAGCTCACTGTTTATGTGTGAAAAACACAACTATGTTGGCTAGTAGGCAGACAAGTACAGAATGGTTTGAGTATAGGATGTATGTAGGGGTAAAGTACAAAAGCATGCAAGGCACAGCTTCTTTAATGAAACACATAAGCATCTTGTTATATTAACCAACCAACCAATCAACAGCGTTGTTGTTTGACAGCAACGGTTGAAATTGAATGTGAGAATAATTTCTCCTTTGTATCTGTCGTTGTGATGCTGCTACACTGGGACCATTGAAGATGGTGGCCATTGGATGCACCTGAGCGTAGCCAGGTTAGTTCACGACGATGTCCTCCTTCACGACGTCCGCTTGTTTCAGATTGCAGCCCAGTTACCGCGGCTGTCCCCGCTGCTAACGTTTTGCCCTTGGCAAGGTTAACTCCCCCCCCCCCCACATGTCAGAATGATACTGTGCTTCAGGGGAGTTGTGCTGCGGCGAGCGCGCTGTAGGTCACCGTTACACCAGATGCAGCGCAATGGACCCTGTGGGAACCATTCCCAGGGCCTGTGCTCAGTTAATAGTTGCTCCAAAGG
This sequence comes from Amblyopsis rosae, assembly GCA_025399935.1. NCBI lineage: Eukaryota > Metazoa > Chordata > Actinopteri > Percopsiformes > Amblyopsidae > Amblyopsis > Amblyopsis rosae. The sequence continues at coordinate 3,868 of JAODTR010005695.1, forward strand.
ACCTTGCCAGTGAGGTGGTACCAGGCTATGCGCTGGCAGGGTTCAGGGTTACCATTAATCAAAGTGTCTGTTTCAGGGGAAACACACACAGAGCCTACAGTACATACCTCATGAGAAACACCCCATGGCGCTGTAAATCCCTGCTTTAATCGCCTCTACGCGTGCCTCAGTTTTCCAGCCGACGCTGTTGAATTTGTAATGCTTTCCGAACCTTGAGCCTTAATGAAGAAAGGATGAGGAGATGAAGACTCCATTTTTATTTTCTCTGTGGTAATCCAGCATGGTGAGTCAGGGGGACAATGTGTTTTAAGGACTAATTGAGGTGGGAGAGTCGTTGTTTGTAGATTAATGGATTCCTTGCTGGTCAGCAGGTCTCTGCGGTGTTGTTATGAGAAGTGGCCCTGACGCCGTAGCCATTGAGGGCTTAAGCCCCATATCGGGGCCTCATGTGAGGGTAAACACTGAAATCTTGGCTCCGGGACAGATTGCTCCAGAGCAAACAAAGGCCACAGTGAGATTCCATGGAAGTCTTCGGCTCACACACCAGGATGTAGTAGCCTGAGGTTAGCTTTCACTTCGACACTCCCCAACAGCTGTCTGGCATGCACACACTGGGAAAGAACACACACGTATTGTGTGTATGAGAGACGGTAGTTACCGTGGAATATTAATAACTTTTTTATTATTAATACCTTTATATATAACTTATTTAACAGCAGCACGGACATCTGTGTTTAGGCTGCCTTGAATGCCCAGCGATACAGATGACAATTCAAATCACTAGGGATGGGCACGAACAATCGAGTGCTCGAGTACTCGCCAGTGACAGCAACGATCGCTCATGATGACGCAAATAAATTGTGTGGATTAATTAAATTCATCTCGCAATTTAATAAAAATAGGCTAGGTAACATGATGTAACATTTTGAAGTCCAGTGCCAAATAACTCAACATCGTCCTACTTTTGATTGACATGCAGTCTGTCCAAACAGAAGGCCAATATGTTCTTTCATATCTGCCATTTTGACCGACAAACGATACTTTCCGACTGTAATCCCTGTCAACAACTGTGTTAGTCCTACAGTTCTTAATTTTCTAAAACCTAGCCTATTCACTGGATTATTTTGATGTGAGATGTAAAAGAATGAGACAAAGATGAATAATATCAGACCTTTTTCACCTTTAATATAACATATAATGTGAACAATTCAATTGAAAAACAAACTGAAATCTTCGATCTGCAATAACCTGGTTGCATAAGTGTGCACACCCTCTTATAACTGGGGATGTGGCTGTGTTCAAAATAACCAGTCACATTCAAACTCATGCTAAATAGAAGTAATTACACACCTGCCATCATTTACAGTGGCTAATTAATCACAAATAAAGTTCAGCTGTTCTAGTAGGATTTTCCTGACTTTGGCTTAGTTGCATCTCAGAGCAAAAGCCATGGTCCGCAGAGAGCTTCTAAAGCATCAGAGGGATCTCATTATTGAAAGATATCAGTCAGGAGAAGGGTTAAAAAGCATTTCCAAAGCATTAGATATACCATGGAACACAGTGAAGACAGTCGTCATCAAGTGGGGAAAATATGGCACAACAGAGACATTACCAAGAACTGGACGTCCCTCCAAAATTGATGAAAAGATCCAGAACCTTCCAAGAGGCCTACAGCAACATTAAAGGAACTGCAGGAATTTCTGGCAAGTACTGGCTGTGTGCTACATGTGACAACAATGTCCCGTATTCTTCATATGAATGGGCTATGTGGTAGGGTGGCAAGATGGAGGACTTCTCTTACAAAGAAAAACATCAGCCTGTGTAGCAGATAAATACATCAAATTAAAAGCTTTTTTTTTTTAAATCCATGAACATCAACATATGCAAATCATACGTTTGTCAGAAATGATCATACAATAATAGCATTAAGGCGGAAAGAATTTCACTTGGTTTCACACAATACTGTTCAGTCTGTATAATGTGTTGTCAATGCATTTTAGCCTATCACAAACAAACGTGAATACAAAGATTATCACATGACCAAATGCAACACAGACATCCCATCTGCCTGTAAAGGAAGGTGCAACATGTACGTCCCATCAGTCCGTAGACTCTTACCTAAAATGACTGAGTGGTGTAATATAACCACACTTATGCAACCAGGTTATTATAAGGTTTTTATTTTAAATTTTCCCCCCTTGAAGATTTCAGTTTGTTTTTCAATTGAATTGTTCACATTATAGGTCACATTAAAGGTGGAAAAAGTTCTGCCATGATTTATCTTTGTCGCATTCTTTTACATCACAAAAACCTGGCATTTTAACAGGGGTGTGTAGACTCTTTATATCCACTGTATGTACGTACGTGTGTTGGCTCAATAGGGTTAGGATAGAGAAAGAGGCCAGATGGATGTTTCTGATAAGGTGTCACTGTAGTCTGTGGCCTTCATTTGCTAAGTCTGGGAAGTCTGAGCTTGCTTCCTCCATAAACACACTAACAGCATTTACTCAAATAGCCCATCATGTTTGTTTAATAATAGTGTTGCAGGTTTTCTGTAGTGTTGCGTTTATTCTCCCTGGTTACGCTTCTGGGCTTATTTTCCTCAGTAAGTGGTCAATTATTTACAGGTCGTAACAAAATTGTTTTCCCCCTGTTGGGAATGCTGTTGGTTTCTCTGAAAAGTGACAGGGAATGGCTAGACAGGTCTGCTTAATATGACATGGGGATGTTAACCAGTTAATGAGGACCTGAGAGTAACTGGCTGGGGCAGCATGTGTGTGTGCGTTTGTGTGTATTGTAGGGCTAAAAGATTTTGGAAAGAAATCTAATTGCAATTTTTCTGATGATTTAAGTTTGTCAAGATTTAAGTTCAATGTATATGTAACATATTTAAAACATGTTATGGAGCATTACCACAAGAGGCATCAAATTATTAACTGCTCTATATTCAAATAAAAAGATGACAGCATACAGGATACATTTATTTAAGCATGGATTTATTGCATTTTAGGACATGCAACAACAGTCATTACACATTAGTGCAAGCACTCCCGGAAGCTATAGAGAATGCATTGAAGAGCCTGCATTTCTGAAAAAAATGATGTTAACTCGGAATGTCTATGAGAGTGGTAAGGACGATTTTCAACCATATTGAAATCCCCCAAAAAGGGTCTGGAGCCTGGCTATACGTACTCCACGGAACATTGGACGCTGATTGGATTAAGATATTTAGAGGCAGGACAGTCAGCTACCGTAGCGTACACTGGTAAAGTTTGAAATTCCCTCCTCTCTCTTTCTCCTTTTGGCAGTGTGTCGCCCAATCACCCCCAACAAACCGTCTCTGAAATCGCATGCCTTGCGATTTGCTAATTGCATTGGTTAAAATCGCAATTAATCGTTCAGCCCTAGTGTGGTGTGTGTGTATGTCAAGATGTCAAGAGTATCACTCTTTTGATTTTACCCAAGAAAAAAAAGAAAATGTGCCAATGCCACAGAAAACTCAAGAACATTTTTGCCGAAATTGTTATTTATTTGTATGTTTATTTCCTCTGCTAAATAGTGAGCCACTTCAGATTAGCTGCGATTAAAAGGCTTTCCAAATAAACCATATGTTTAATATATGAATCTTACCACAGCATGGATTTGTTCTGAGATGAACAAGTGCAGGCCCTAAGATCCTCCTGTGCTCTTTAAAGTCAAAAACACATGCAGTATATGAGGAGTTGCATTATAGTTTGTGACAATTAAATGCAACATGCATTTATTTATCTTCAGTGTCCCTCTATGTGGTTTCTATTGCTCTCTGCCTACAGCTCGGCTGGGAGAGCCGCGGCGATAGAGAGTGCACACAGTTCCACTTTGTCTCAACATGCTCCATAAAGCATTTATTGCTTCTAACGTGAAGTTTGCAATAGGGGAACAGACTGTTGTTATGAGGGGGAGAGAGAAATGAAGGGATGTTCACACTGGGGAAAGGCTGTGCGCAAGGTACGGTAAATTGTATATCTCTTAGTTAGTTAGCATGTTGGCGGTTGTTTCTTGCTTTTGGGAAGATGTGAGCCATCTTACCACACGACACGAACGCACGCGCGCGCACACACACACACACACACACACACACACACACACACAGATGTTCTGATCAGCTACACTCAAAACACATGCGCACGCACGCACAGAAACATATGTTTTGTTCGACAACTACACTCAAATACATGTGCACGCGAACACACACACGCGCATGCACGCACACCATAGACGCTGACGCACGCACACACACACAACCACCATCACCCCAGGCCTTCGAAACTGCACGCTCTTTTGGAATTTTGTTTCATCGACCTCCATGTTTTTTCTTTGTGTTGTTTTTTGAAGAGGATGAAAGAGCTTCAACATAAGACATTTCCCACAAGATGAAAGATGCCTTTAAGATTAAAGCCTTTATTTCGACCGGCGGACTCCGGTGAAATGCCTTTTCTATTGGGGTTGCTTTCTGTCATCACAGCTCTGACCTTCTCCTCTGTGGTTATGATGTTAGAAACAGTTGAAATGAACTGCCGTCTGTACAGTGTCTTTATAAGATCTGGCTTTGAGATGGAGTTAAATAAAAATACTCTTACACTCCCTATTATTGAGCTGTGTGTGGGTGGGTGTGTATTGGCAAAGTGGTTGTATTGATGAGCAATTTATATCTTTACTCTTTTTAAACTTTGCTTCATTTGTGAGTATAAGACACACAAATGCACACACATTTACCTAAACAACAAAATTATAGTTAATAAAATAAAAATTATAGAAACATACTTGCGATGGAATTGAAAAGAAGGGTTAGAAATTGGAGATAAAACACCAACACTCTTATGAAATGCTACAAATTAAGTGTTTCATTGTAGTTGTCTCTGCAATCTGGCACTAGTTAGTTCCAGAGCATTTGTGTCGGCAGACCCTGGACTGATTTGCTGTACATTGTGAGGTAAAATACATTCAAGACATTTACCTTTTAGCTTGAAGAAAGTAGCTTTAGCCCTGTTGTTTGAGCCTGTTGAGTGACTTGATGTCATCTCAAACACATGCGCATTAGCCAGTGTAAACAAAGCTTCGACCTGCGTTTGAATGCAGTCAGCCTGTTTACAAGCTTCTCTTTCAACCATAACATTAGCATTGCTTTTCAAAGACTATTATTAGATTTGTTGACAGGAAAATGGGGTATAATACAATTAAATGTCAGCGTTTGGAAAAGAGAATTTTTTTAAATTTATTTATTTTTATTTACTTCGTTGGAGATTTTATTCTCGTTGATTCAAATAGCAAATTACTTACTGTAATATGGTTAGAGGATTGGTTCTCTGCCAGAAAATGATTCTGTTCTCCTTTCTAATGTTCTGTGCTCTCATCTCATGTCTTCCTGTTGCCATTTGTAACAGGCTGAAGGGTTAATGATCTACTATTTCTGCAGCGTATGCACCGTAATGGGAGCCCTTAATAGCTGCAGACACGCTAAAGGTTATCATAAACACATTTAGTGTCCCCTTTAGTGCTTGAAGGTGTGAGAAAATGAGGGAGAATTGACTCGTATTCAACCTTCATCATTTGCTTGAATTATCCCAGTGGATGCAAAGGCGTTCCTTTTAAAAAGAGTCAGCCACGATGTGCCATGTTTACTCTACAGAGATAATAAATGTGTGAAGTATTATTCGCATTTTTGCACCAGTTATAGCCACAGCAGAATGCTTGCAGTGACGCAATGTATAATGGCTTGTCATGTATTCCGCACCAGCACCTTTTGGAGAAGGTTTCAGGGGAAAGGCATCTCGCATAACATAAATGATCATAGTTGACATTTCTAAAATGCATTGCAAATTATGTAGATATCTAACCTGTAATGCAATGGCATTAAAGTCGAGTTGGATTTAATAATATCACTATATCATACAGTCGTATGTTTATTGTGCTGTTTGCCGTTTTGCTGCGTTTTTCACACATCCCAGCAAGAGAGCATAGCTTTGTAACAGAAAGGGTAATTGTATGGGTTTTGTCTGCTGTAGCACAAGCAAGCCAGAGTCCATAGAGTTGTGTAGTTGTGTGTGCGTAAACAACAAGCAACATGGCATCACGATGAGCTGTAAACCTGCCAGGCTAGAGGTGGGTGTGTGTGTGCGTGCGCGACTGGATCTTAAGGCTGTCACTCTGTCCTGCAGAGAAGGAGCAGGTTGTAGAATGCCAGGGACGACGATGATGAGCTCGTCCCACGCTGTTGAAACTCCCAGAAGTCTTTGCTGAATGTTGCCAAGTCAAACCACCGCCAAACATCAAACACAGTTCCCTTTGAAAGAAATACAATTCTCTGTTCTAGGTTGGGCCAGGTTAGATGCCAATGGGATTTAATAAGCGCCCTTTGCCGAAGTCAACATAATGCCACTTGGTTGCTCACAAAGCAAAAAGATCAGCGCTCGTTGCTTTGTCCTTGAAGACCGTCTTCTTGGGGAATCTCTGGCCTGGCATTCCTCCCTGATTGGCTGTTGTGATCTATTCTGAGGCCCATCTAGCGGTCCGCAGCCGTTCGGGGGTGTTGAGGACCACAGCGTCGTTTCCATGGAAATCCCTCTTGCACACACCATGGCGCACACACGCGTGCACACACGTGCAGAATCCCTCCAGGGATATAATGTTGCTAGGCAACATCCTCAAGACAATGGGGAGGTGCAATTGGTTTAGTGCGTACACGAAGGTTAGAGGGCACTGGAATATACCAGACCCCCCCCCCCCCTCTCCCACACACACACACACACACACACTACCCACCATTCACTGGCACTCCTGCACAGCCCTAATCTCCTGAAGCGCCTGATGAACGTCTGTTTTGTGATTATTTAGCTGAGCCAAATGAGGAAGGACAAGGGTCTGACACTAGCAGCCTCATAAGGCCTTTTAACAGGCAGAACAAATGAATCATTAAGAGGCCTTTCTCTGCACATTTTTCATAGTGAACACTTCTGAGTTTTTGCTTTTTAAGTAGTCCCACATAACTGTGTCGGTTAATGTTCTTTGATGATCGCCAGAAAGCCCCAACCACCCATAAACAGCCTGTTACGGGTAGTGATGTCTCAATAAACACAGCTATAAACAGCTGATTGATATCCAGCTAAACATGTATTTGCTTTGATGAGACAGACGTGTGTGTGTGTGTGTGTGTGTGTGTGAGAGAGTAATTGTAAATGAGAGTTCCATATGTCCTCATCTGTCCATTGCTTCACTTGGAGGAATAAAACGCATTGGTTAAACAGTTCTCCGGGAACCATCACCTTATCGTGGTGGAGAGGTTTGTGTGTCCCTATGATCCTGAGAGCTGTGTTGTCTGG
>JAODTR010005696.1:0-11225 GCA_025399935.1 Amblyopsis rosae
GTAGGTTGTAAAGCCCTTTGAGACTGCAATGTGATTAAGGGCTATATAAATAAAATTGACTTGACTTGACTTGACTGATGTGTGAAAATGGCAAACAATAGTATCAATAAGGGCAACATTACTGAATTCTTTCACAGTGCTGTGTGTGAGTGTACGTGTACATGTACGTGTACTTAGAAAATCAGCAGATCAAACACAAGACAGCTCTTACATAACTTTAAGCAGTTGTTTGTCTTACATGTTTGAAAATGGTGATGTGTGTTAACATACCTCTTATCTTTGGCTCCACCACAAACTCCCATCATGCACCTGTGCTCCACCAGTCATGGGTGGAGCACAGGGTCTGGGTGGTTTGCATGATTACAGTGTTTCTCTGTTGTGTGCCTGTTCATTCAACCACAAAACCTTCTGACTTACTGATGAAGTAATGCCTAATTACATACAGTTTGTTGCAGAAGTTAAGTGGAAAATAGAGGAGAATAATGGAAGTAAAGTGGGATATGGGTCAGCCTGCCCTCTAAACTATAAGCTAGTAATTTCACTGTGAGGGAAAGTCTCACAGTTGACTGAGAATGGAAAACCTGTGATCTGCGTTGTCAGAACACTTAACTAGTTATTAGCGGATTACAGCATGTGGCAAAACCGGCAAGTATAGGAGTACCTGGTATCTGAGTAAATATTGGATGTTTAAGCATTGTATTGTCGCTGGGGTTGTGACAAAAGATAACATAGTATAAAATATAAAATAGGAGACCATAATCGTGTTAGTGAAGTTTACTAATGATACGTTTCCAGAGAATGTGAAGGAGTAGGCAATATGCCTGAGGCAGTTTCATCAAACAAATCGACCGAGGGACAGTAAGAAAATTTTTTATGTAATTAAAAATATAATTATAACAGGTGTACAAGACAATACCGCCTCTTTCGAAATTTGCTTGATGAAATCTGTTCCCAAGAGGTAAATAAGTATCTTACCCAGAGGATGTTATTAAAGATTGGATATCTGATAATAAGGTAAAATACAACACAATTCCCCATTCTATCTCTCTCTCACTCTCTCTCTCACACACACACACACACACACACACACACACACACACACACACACACACACACACACACACATATCATGATTGTCATAGGTTGCAGTTTGAGCTCCCAACGGGCCCAGCAGACCTCATCAACGCTGTCAGGGACATGATGTGCATAATAAATGATGAACAGCCTACACGCACACACTTGATTGAATTCCTGGCTATTATTATAGCCAAGATTGCTTTAAGTGTATTACTTTGTTTCACCATAGTTTATTACTTTGTAATACATGCAATTACATGTGTATGCATTTTCAGAATAAATAATGAAAAGAAGTGTCTTGTTTTATTGTGTGTTTTAATATTCAACCAACAGTGTTTTTAACTGTAAAAGCCTACAGCATGGGTTCAGACAAGTCCAGAGAAGCTGTTTGCATTGTTTGGAAGACTACATAATCCTTCTGGATAGAACATTCCATTCCGTGTGGAATATTTGGGATACATAATTCAATTTATTTTGACATCTTTACAACCCAGTTGCAGAGTAGACATGTATTAATAAATTGTATTGCAGGGATAATTAAATTCTTCAAAAATGCTTAGCAAAAAAATAAAAAGTAACAGTTAGCAAGCCTTTACTTAAAGGTAGAATCAGCGATTGTAACTTAATGCACAGTGATTGTAACTTAATGCGCCAAATATCTGTATGCGGTCCACTATCTTACCATTCTCACAAAACAATTTGGACAAAATATTATAGTAGGCCAACTACACAGCCCTAACCTGACATGCCAGAGGAGTTGTTGTCACAAGCCCATCTGGGGAGCCATACATTGAAACTGTTTGTGAATGGCTGTACTTAAAAAAACAACAACTTGGCAGTTGATTGGATGAACAATCTGGTTCTATTCGCTGTTGGCACCATGGTCGGCACACCTAAACCACACCCGTATAGCGATAAACACAACGCTGATTGGAAAACCACGCCCATATAACTATTAACAAGACGTTGATTGGAAAGTTCAGTTGCTACTCGGACTCATTAAAAATGTTTCCGAGGATTTCCAGACTGATTCTCACAGCGAAATTATAAAGCTTGAGAGATCAGGATGGTCTCGCAAGGCTAACACAGTCTTGGCTTGGGTATACAATGTGGTGCAAACCGCACCACACAACACTATATTATCATTGGAAATGCTTTCCAATATGGAAAAGGGGCTTCTGAGGGAGATGTATTTTTGTTTTGATTCAGTTAAAATATTAACAATCTTTCTCCAGAATGACCTTTAAAATGCAATCATGCAAAAGTAAATGCTTTGTGTTTGAACATATTTTTTACACAAACTATTAGCAAGAAGACACAGAAATCACTTTCTAAGAAGAAATTGGTGACAATAGCAGCAAGATGCTATATTAATATAATATTTATAAGTTTTTCAAAATAGTAGCATACATTTCATTGGACTTATCTTTCCCCTTTAATGCAGTAATGGCTTGACATTTTTTTTAATTGTCATTCATAGTAATTTTCTGTAATGGGAATGGGATAAACTCTCACAAACAAACAAATGCTTGCAATAAACAACACTTTATTCTGTAACAACACGCACATTTTACGTTGTACCACGACAAAACAAAAGCCTGTACCATTCCCCCAAAAAACTCAGACATTTACCCCACAACACATTTGCAATAAGTGAAGAAATGATTGATGAATGGAAGTCCGGTTTGTAGCTGGGTTGAGCTGAAAGTAAGGACATCTACAACGAGGTAGAGCGGGAATGAGTTGCACCACCTCTGGGTGCGTATCCAGATGTTACACTTTCATGCATTAACCTTACAAAATACAATGTAGCCATAGGCTACATTGTATTTTTTATTTATTTTTTATATCACTTTATTTACAAAGTATACACTACCGTTCAAAAGTTTTTGACTATTTGTGATTATACTGTGATTAATTACAAAACTGTGCTTCCTCCATGCCCACAGGATTAAAGGTGTAGTCAACAATGCTGGAGAAGATTGTTGATGCTTTAACTCAATACAAAACCTTTCCTTCACTGCCATAGTATGATATCTCAGAACCCCCACCCTGAATGCCAAGGATGGATAGTATTCTGCATGGTGTGATATTCACTGAATTTATCTTATAATTGCTAACTCCACATGTAATCTTTGAGTTTGTAAACAAATACACTATTTTGACTATTATACTATATTTGACTATTATTATTATTATTATTAATAATTATATTTAATGTTTCTCACTTTTACATGGCACGGGAACAGTTTCTCTTTTAAAAATGTAGACTTAGCCTATATATTATTTTGTATCTACATAGGCTGTTATTGGTGATCATATATGTTTTTAGGCTACTTGTTTATGCATTCCTATTTGCGTTAAATTCACGTAATTTAAAGCGCTTTGCTTTATTCTCTAGTCCCTACTAACATATTCTGTTATTTACTCTGGACTTTTTTACGTGACCTGCATATAACCTTTACTGTACAAAGCGTGACGAAAGATCACTGTCCCTTTAAGACGGTATGTTGTCAGTTGTTTACTGGGAGATAGAAGCAAGGAGAGCGTTAGGAATGGGCCGAATTTACAATTACATTGTAACAGTTGGTGTGCTTTGCTTACGTGAGTTCCTTAATATATATTGCTACTACTTGTTGCATCCTTTTGGACACTGGTAAGTGATGGTATTGCCTAGAGGCGCCAGTTGCACCGGCTGCGGAATGATAACTTGACGAAAACTTTGCTCGTACAGTAGCGCTAGATTTAATAGATGAAGTATTTAATCGTGAATTTACAATTGATTGACACGTCTCTGAGAAACCAATCGGAGTTAAACATTTAGCTACGGCACTTGATGAAATGGATTGCATATTTGATTTATGGGTAGCCTAAACCACAATAGCACATATATTCATATAATATAACGTTTTCGTCATCATCGACAATTATTGTGCAATGTGTTTAGAGCTGCACTGTAAATCAATGTTCTGCTGTAGGCTAGTCTATTTTCTCAAGCTATGAATACATTTGCAGTTCTTGTCAGAGTCAGACTGGGGTAAGGGTTTGCAGAGTGAAAGACAAACTGCCCAGTGGAGTGTTGCTGCCTACTCTGCCCCTCTCAACATGACATCATTGCTGGGTGACTCGTATTCAGTGCTTTACAACAGGGGACACAAAAAGATGTTTCTACCAGCTGTGAGTGACAAGTACAGACACATTCATCTGACACATTTGATGGTGTGTTTTATTGAGTGGAGGGAATCACTAATTAACTCCCATAATCTACTATTACAATTTACAATACAATACAATGGAATTATGATAGTGGATTCTGCAATACAGTACATAGCCTACTGTAATGCTTAGCAAGACCAAAATTAGTCATTGTAAAAAAAGGTTTGTTATAGGCATGTAGAGTATGTTACATCTAAGATATCTGAAGAATTACAGTATAGCATATCATATATTTATGGTTTTTTAGAGCTCCCATGTCATGTGCTAAATAGACCAGCAGGCATTGTGTTGTATTGTTTGATTGCATTACTTACAAATCTTTGAAATCTTTTTGATACTTGGCATTACACCTTAGAGAAGTATGGCCAATTTAAGTATTGCTACCCATACTAAGTAGGCTGATTGAAAAGATTGCCCAGTATGTCTTCCTATTCTGTTATTGTATTGTCTGATTGAGATAACCTACATGATTCCTCAGAGTTTTTTATATAACAGATAGACCATGCTTCAGATCAAGATGAAAATTGCTTAGTGGTTACATAAACATAACATTTGTATTTTTTCAAGTCTTCCTTTAAATTAAAACGGAACCATGAGGTACACTCTGATAACAGTGGCTACATATAACAAAGTAGAGAAATTGAACACAAATAAGAAATTCTGAAAAGTATCATGGCCTTTGTCATGTAAATGACTCTCAATCAGTTTAATAATCACAGTAGTTTGATACGAATGTGTTACATAGTTATTGCAAACTGCATTATGTGCAGAACATTTTCTAATTTTGATTGATAATAGCACAACTTAATAAAATTTGACTATTCGATGATTGCAGAAACAACTTGTAAATACATAAACATGTCAGGTGTGGTCGACTGGCCAACCAGAGTTATTAGTCACACTTTATCACATTGTTATGATTTCTGGTGAGATCAATTGAGTAGTTTTATTTGGTATTATTTATTCTTACCACGGCTGCTTCCAGAAGGATTTCCTATGAACGTGTGGGCTAGGCCGTACCTGTTATCTATGTGACAAGCTGCTGGAGGATTGTAAATCCTCTGCTAGTCTTCTCCATTACCTACATAGATAAATCAATGTTAGAGGCTTTGACTTGTCATCCCCGTCCAGGTGTCGGATAGCATTTTCTATGCAGCATCTGCAATCAGGTCACTGCCTGGGCTGTTTTCTCAGAAAAAGACCTGTTCCCCAGCACTGAAGTAGGATCATTTAGTGAAGCTGGCCTGACGTATTACAAGACAGATGATTGTGTTCAAGTGTCTGTCGTATGGACAGCGATAGATCCCTGAATGCATTTTGCATAATAGCTTGTTGGCCGATGTGTAATCTGATATCATTTCATTTTCAACTGTGACGATGGGCTAATAAACCTTTTATTTTTATTTTGTACCCAATCCCTGAGTGGCTGTTATAGTGCTTGGGCATTATGCTGCAAATTAAAATGCATCGCCTAATCAACACTGAACCTGTGACAGTGATATTATTTGGGCAGGAGAAGTGCAAAGCCAGTATCATTCCAGCAGGATAGGACAAGATATTTACATAAAGAAAGAAAATGTATTGCTGTTGTGTTTGCTGCTAGAGACATACAGTTGGAATATTATAGGAATGTATAGGAGCCTATATAAAAGGAATTCTGGCCATTGGAAATACTTTAACATTCCATTTACCAGGGCTGGCCATTGGTACGGCTGGCCAATAAGCCCATGTTATCATATTATGCACTGCTTATTTTTTAATTAACCAACCTAAACCAATATGAGATTTGAAATATTTGAGTTTCATTTAAAATACAAGCACTAACCCTAACATTTTCCTATTTCACATAGTTCAATGTACTGTAACCTCATAACCATAAACATAACATTTTGTATGTAAGCAAATGTGATATGTATCGATATCAGCCCCTAAACTAAACTCTTGAACCACACTACGGTAGGATCGTTTCCCTACCGTCTATACGCCCTTGCCCCCCTCCACCCCCATCCCCCCTACTCTGTGCTTTGGGAACGTTGGCTCTCAACACAATTGCTGGTGTTTGCCATTGGTCATTTACTTTGAAAGCGTGTTGGTTTCCAGGGCGACTGAGAATGGCGGCACCACTTCAGATTTTCTCTGCTCCCGCCCCCCTCCCCTTTTCATTGCTCTGAGTGACTCTTTGTGTGTGTGTGTGTGTGTGCGTGTCTCCCACAGGCTCCCATACTGGATCAGGTAGCACATTGCACGGAAGACAGACAGACACAGACACCATTAGTCTGCTGAAGGTGAGTTAACACACATTGGTAACTTATGTTTGCATATGTGTTTAGTTGTCTCTTGTTATTTGTTCCATTTAAACAAGTCTAAATGCTGCTGTACTCTCGTTGAAGTGAAATGCAGCCAGCAATTAGTCAAACTAATCCAAAATGGCTATTATTATGAAGCTTTCTTTTTACATTAACCTTCTTTTTTTATACACATCAAACTGACAAATACGGGTTGCTAATGGAACTTCAGAAAAGTGCTCCTTTAGCAGTTTGCAAATAAGGTCTTAGATAACAATACAATAAGATACTCTGATGGTGATGAATCATTCAGAGGTCTATATTAGTTAGTGTTAGTTCATGAAATGACACTACGTACACTAATGCGTATCTTAGGAATGGTTAAGTACTGAACAAACCAAACAGAGTAGCTTTTTCAGTGGCCTGAATTATTTTCTTGTATAAGTCTATCACAATGGATTGTAAGAACAAGAGCACTGTCTTCAAGGTCTAGAAAGCAATGTTAGTCTGTGCTATCTTAAGTGATACGCTAGGGCTAGCTCTTTGTCATGCTGCATGAAAGATTCAGCAGCTGTCTGCTGTCGGTTCTGCCAGCCTCATCACGACACAAGACACAACACGGGCTATGCTCTAGGAATCATGCCATTCTGTGTGATTCCGGGCTGGTAACGGTCTTGATGTGGTTCTATCATGACTGGCACTGCAACAACCAGATGGCTGTTGTCCATGGCAACATTCAAAGCAGACCTTAGGCCACACCCCTCAGGTGCACTTTATCAGATGACCTGTAGGATCCTCCACACACACACACACACACACACACACACACACACACACGCACACACACACACACACACACACAGTTCTTTGACACATGACTCTCACAGAGAAGCAATACAAAACTCAGTCTTAAAGAGCAGAACTAACAGATCTCTATAACCTGAGAACTGTAAGCAATAGAAAGGCAGTAGACTCTTGAGTTGAGTCTCTTGCCTGAGGCTAGACTAGTGGCTCTTTGATCGCTATCAGACTGACTGGGTATGGCTATTGACCTTACACCATTTAACAACTAGAGATGTTTAGTAAGTGTAAACTCATTAGCCTGGGGTTGTTTCAAAGATTATTCTCTGTAAAATGGCAGGTAGATAGTCTGTCTTAGCTATAAGGAGACACTGCTATGAACAGGTGAAGAGGCATTCCTCAGTTGTGGTATAGTGCACGTTAGGTTCCCCAGCTCATTATTTATGTTTGAATCTCAACTGTGGCTGTAAAGCCTGATTTACACTTCAATGTCAAACACGGCTGCGTAGGATGCCGCACAGGGCCCGTAGAGCCAGGCTGCGTATGCCTTGTGCACCTGCAACAAAATCTGAAAGTGCGTTTGTCAACAGCAGTGCCGCGCAAATGATGATTGGCTGGATGGCGAAAAGGGAGGTGTTTACCAATGTATGCCACAGTACTTTGTTAGCTGCAATCATTTATAACAATGTCCCGTAGCCTATGCACAGGCACTTTTCCCTTTGACAATCATATAATAATTATGGCAAGAAATGTTTTTATATGTGTTGAACATTAACCAAGAACTTGCCAATTAACTTGCCAAGAACTTAACTCAGCCACTCGACTAGGGGACTCGCTTACTGAGTCCCTGACTGCCTGCCCGACTGACTGACCAATCTTGTTAAAAAGCACATGCGCGGCATATGCGTGCCATTCTACACAGTAGGTGGCGGTAATGCACCAATAGAATGAAACTCCAGAGAAGAAGACAGTATAATTTCAGCAAGCTGATTGGTTGGTATGAGTATGTTTTCCACAAAAAAGGCTAGTGAACGTCAAAATGGCTACAACTTGACATAAGGCTGCTTGGTCTGGCTGAAATAGACGTGCCTAGTTTTTCTTGTTTTATACATACATAGACTTCTATTTTAGTTCTTCTTTAATTCTAGTCCCGTGTCGAGCTTATAGGGGTATATATACAGTATCAGACGTTCAGCACAGAGTTGTCTATGTTACATAGTGCTAATGAACGGAAGATGCTGAGTCCAATGTTGGTGTAACTAAGAGATTCGCTGGGAAGAAATATTTGTATATGCTTATTTCAAATCGTTTACACTCAATTTAACCAGACATAATTTCTGTATAGTGGAACTTTTAGGCCACACAACTATAAATTCTGTGCACGTCAGCGCACACTTGCACATGACATAACAACGCAGACCCACTGAAGCCTAAATCAGGCTTATAGTGTAACTGCACCATAAAAATTCTTTTTTTGAGCCGTAAATTAAGTGATTGGTTTGATCTGAGATGAGACACATCAATGCTGATATTGACAAAATTCCAGTTTTTATAACAAAAACTGCATTTTATGTGCTGAAAACAGGTATACATGTCATATCCGTCAAAAATCACTGCAGGACCTGGCTGGTTTTCATCGGTACACTTAATACGCTCATACGTAATCAAATTCAAATGTTAACGTTAATGTTAATGGCGGGTCCCCCTCTCAGCCCCTTCCCTCCCCTCACTCAGCTCCTAAAGCATTTTTTAAAGTTGTAGTGGGTGGAGTCAGGCTGAGCGCTGGGGTGCAGTTACACTTTAAGGGAGGTATAGAGAACAGTGTGAGCCAATGAACACTTTAGGGGAGGAGTAGAGATGAGTGCACTGATTAGATGTGTGGGAGCTAAAAATCAAATCAACAATGTAATGATCTTGTCTATCTATCTATCTGTCTATCTATCTATCTATAGGGTAGATTGAATGTGACATTACTAAAAAATGGCAGTGGTGAGGAAATACATTTTCAATAGCTTGGACTACTTCAGTGCTCTGAAGCCAAAGTGTTTGTGTGTTTGCAACCGCTGTGATTGTCTGTAGACCAGGAAGTGCAGTGCTGGAGTGGCTTCCATCGATCCGTATAACCTGTTATTACACAGCTGATGCAATCAAGAGCAAACTGGCACTGATGTCTCGCTGATGCCTCTGACAGGCCTGCTATGATGTCACTGGTGCTGACCTCAACAATCCCCCCACACACACACATTCCTGCTGACGCAGTTATGCAGAGATGGTGATGGGTGCTTTCGTGGGGGGAAGGGGTCTGCACACATGGCCTCTGTCTTATGGCTCATTTGTAATCAGGCATGTCGGCACGCATGGGCACTACGCAAATACGCCATTAATTCACGCTCACACATCCGCCCATTCCAGCACACACTCCAGCCCACAGCCACCAGACAGAGACGGTCACACTGCTCTTGTTTATAATCAACAGGCCTTTTAAGTACCTGCACTCTCTTTGAATGATTTACATTTCATAGTTTCACACCAAGACACATTATCTCCATTTGAGGGAAGCCATTGCAGCCTGAATGTTGTCAATATTTCAAAAGCAGCATCCCGAAAATCAACTTCTTGCCGAGCACATTTATGTGACTACTGCCTATAATTTGCTTTAATTTAATGCCACCATTTTCTTTGACAGACTTAGGTGGAAGTGTCATTTTCTCCTGAATGTTTCCTCAGGTTTAACATAAATGTACTACCTGTTGGACATGGCTATGATATAGTAGCCCAGCCCTGTTGTGTCTGTAGCAGCAGCGAATGTGTATGTCTGCATACGCCTATGAACAATCAAAATGTCTTAGCCACAACACAGCTCCTGTACAATTCTGCTTTGATCCAACAAAGCCAAAGACATGGAGAGGCAAGCCCTCTGTAGTGAGAGTGAAACATTTTAGAGTTGTGCAGGTGTTTGAAAAGCTCTCTTTTCCTCTGATGAAAAGCTCTCTTTTCCTCTGAGAGTCAAAGGAATTGATTGAAATTGTGAAAGCTCATCAGAAAAGTTCCTGTAGGTAAAGGGCTTTCAGGATTTAAGGGACAGTGCAAACTCTTGATATGGCAGGGTTAGGGATAAGACCTCAGCCTTATGGATGCTTTTGTTCAACATGACACCTGAACATCCAACCACTCTCTCACCAGTATTTCCTGTCCATTCATGTTTTACCAATGAGATGATTTCTGAATGAATATCTTGGCTTTATAATCTGTGACATTAGGGCTGAATGATTTATAGAATTAACATTGAAATTATGATTTAAAATTGTGTGTGTGTGTGTGTGTGTGTGTATGCCTATCTCATACAGTATGTGTAACCTGAAGGAAGTTCATAATGGAGTTTTGGAGAATTGCATATACAAGAGTACACTAAAATGACACTGTTACTGTAAATGTGTGTTGATAAGTTGCTCTCAGACGAGCCTTGATTTTCACCTTTGAGGGGGAATACTGTATGTGAGGTGGTAGTCGATGAACCAGATCAACCAATGATCAACCAGCTAGTTAGAGAACTAGATCAGTAGCTTGTATTTTATTCATGTGTGCTATGCAGTGCTGTAAAGCAGTATTACTGTATTATTATTATTATGTTTTTCACAATGACAATGTCAACTAATTACAGTACAAACTAGGGCTGGGCGATATACCGATATATATCGTTATATCATTATTTTTTCAAAAGAGATATACAATTTGACAATATCGTTTATATCGATATAGTTATATTATTCATTTGTTCATGACTTTTTCAATTTGTTCGTCTCTCCCTCCATTCCTGCACTTGGCTTGAGTGAGGAGTGGAGTCTG
>JAODTR010005698.1:0-11223 GCA_025399935.1 Amblyopsis rosae
TCCCCTGCTGGAGCTGCTGCCCCCGCGACCCGACTCTGGATAAGCGGATGAGGATGGATGGATGGATGGATATTTTGGCCCAACATCTGCCGGACAAAGTTACACGTGATTACCAGTAGGAAGCATATGATGTTGCACAATTGTCTCACCACGGACTGAGATCACGTTGTCTATAAATGCCCCAAAATCACACTATTTCAGAAGCTCTGCACAACAAACTTGACCATTCATAACAAAAACAAAAAAATGGCGATAATACCGCAGCCTGCGGTATTGGGGCACCCTTAATCACCACAAGGATATTTTCTTCACTGCGACAGCCCTAGTGACTACTACTGACTTTACAGCCATGAGCATTAATGGAGAACCTTGCTCATGTTTAAACAGTAAAATCGATCAAATTATTGTTGGCTTGTTAGATATACCTTTTTCCTAGTTATTCAGGGTCATAATCCTCCAGCTGCCTGACCGAGGAGAAAATGATGTAGCCTACTTATTGCTCTGTTGTGGAGAGGGATGACCGTTGGTTCGTTTGAGTGCGGTAGAGGAGCTGACAGCTTCACAATTGCGGTATTAAGCGGTGGCCCACAAGTCGCACTGGTGCGACTACTTATAACATTTTGACAAACTTTTTTTTTTTTTTACATCGTCGCAAAATACGACTGATCGTTCGCAGTCTGAAGCCCTGAGTAGTAGGCAATGTAGCATACTCTCTCCACTACGAATGAGTGAGTTAGCGAGACAGAGAGAGCGAGTGAGAGATAAATAGCAGTATTAGAATGAGGTAATTTAGATGGTAGGCCTATACATTACAGGATACTTAATTTCTTGCATTTTGGTGAATTACTATTCACAAATTTCTGCCTTTTCTGCATGGGATCCTGGAGGGCACATCCTACAGTCTTTATAGGCTATAGTTGTAGTTAGGTCTGGGCGATTTGCTTAAAAATCTAATCTCGATTATTTTCAGTATGATGGACAATAACGATTTAAATCAATTTTCTTCATGACAAAATATTACTCAAACAGTTTTGTTTATTAAAACAATATGCCATACTGTAGGCTATAGGTCTATGCCCTACAGTATGTGCAATATCAACAAATAACTTAAACTTAAACTAAATAAAGCTATTGGCCAGTTATTGGAGAAACATCCACATAAATATATTTAATCAAATATTGAGTGGGTATGTCTATAGTATGATAGGAACAATATACAGACTTTAATACTAGCCTACAATTTCGGCAATAGGTGGTGTAGCCTAAAGTGAATTGGAATAACAACCTAATAATAGGTATAAGATAATATAACTATACAGAGCCAATTACAGAGCTAGTATAACAGTAAAGTTAAATGAGATGTATTTGTCCACATGCTGTACATGTAGCAAAACTAAACCTCTGCATTTAACCCATCCCTCAAGGGAGCAGTGGACAGCCGCTGTGTAGCGCCCAGGAACCAACTCCAGATAGAGGCCAGTGTCAATAGGTATAACAGCCTAACCCAATATGTTAATTCTGAATGAAAGCATTAATCTCGATTTTACAATTTAGTAATTTTTAAAATCGTTCAAAAACAAAAACTAGTTGCAGATGCAAGATATTTTACATTAGGCTGTTATTCAACTATTTACAAATATGCGGTTTGCTTTTCACAAGTTTAACACGGCAATTCGTATCTTTACGTTCCCCTATACCTGACTTGTGCAGGGCTCTGCCACACACGCTGTGCTCTTGACAATTCATATGCACATGACCACGAAATGAAATAAATGAATGCCCCCTCTAAACTGTAATATAAAATTGAAATAGGGATGCCCTGGCCAGAACTACCCAGCAAATGTATACACAATTGCCCGGTCCCTGTTGGCCATTCTCTGGCATCGCAATTCAAACCCTGAGAGAGAGCGTGAGTGAAGAGAGGTACCCATGTACCCATGGAACTATACAGTGTCTATGCAGTGCACCAATAAATAGGCACTGACAGGCAGGCTATACGTTTGCAGTAATAACCTGTATAGTTTTAGTGTACAGCACTTTTCAAAACACAGACAGGGCACAGCCCAAACATAAAAGTAAAAAATAGATTTGTAAACCTACTTTATAAGATGAGAATCCAGTCGCCTCTCCTTCTGACCGAATATGTTGATACAGCTTCTGTAGGTCTATAATTCCTATTGTTGAGGAAGGAGAGTTTTGTGAAGTACGATATCGGTAGGTTCTTTCCTTTTCAAGAGAGGCCAGGGCCAATACAGTGCTATGAGTGTCCTCCAACTTGTGCACGATGAATAGTGGTCCAAATATTTAACATATTTTAAAAGGCTCATCACTTTATTATCATGAGGAAAATTATTAAGCCACCGTAGATCAGCTCTTGACCACATGGTGTCAGAAGACAAAAACAGCAAAGGAAAGTACTGTACTGTGACTGTCCGTTACATTAATACATAATATGCTAGCTTTAATGTACACTATGTTTAACATAAGCCTACAGTAGGTCTACCATTATTTTTCGAAACACGTAATATTCTGCCTTTATTGCACTGTTGTACCCAATTCAAGATCAGGTGTTAGTCTACCTTTGGTAAGAATTGTCTTTTCTTCAAATGATACGGTGGAAACACATTTTAACTACAACAATTATTTTGGTATGTCCATAACTTATTGTGCTTTTCAACGTTCTACTTAGCCTAGCGGGCCTAGCTGAACACAAACTGTTTTGATTGACGTAACCCTACCCCCATCAAGCTGAGCTTTCAGCTTGACCAGGTGCATGGGCCTGACCAGAGTAGAATACGGACACGTGCCTGTCCTGCAAAATAATTTCATGCTTGTAAGGATAGTAACAAGGACTACATATGCGGACTACGCATGCGCCAACCATCAATAATGGTTTGTGAAAGTGGCAGGTTCATTCAGGCTAGGCACAGCTAGGGCTGGGCGATATTGACCAGAAATAATATCCAGATATATTTAGGTTGAATACCGAGAGATAGAGATATATATATATATATATATATATCGGTATTCCTACTTACAAGCCAGAGGAATTGTTGTCTCACATGTCCATCTGTGGAGCCGTACATTGAAAATGTTTGTGAATGGCTGTACTTTCAACAAAATACTTGTCAGTTGATTGGATAAACCATCTGGTCGTTTTTGCTGTCGGCACCATGGTCGGCACGCCTAAACCACGCCCATATAGCTATAAACACAACGCTGATTGATAGAAATATATATTCAAAAATGCAAATGGAAAAATAGCGATGTTCCTAGTAATGATGTCATTTAAACTATCATTGAAACTCAACACATTTTACTTTGACTAGTTGACAAAAATACTCTGTCAACAATGGTCTCAATCTAAGGCTAAACATCGAGAGCATTGGAAAATCTCACTTTATATTGATTTTGCAAGACTATATTATAATCATAGAACTACACTGCTGCATCGACTATGTTGAAAAGCAAATGCATTTGTTAAATATCTTACAGTACAGTATTGTTTAGCCTAGCGGTAACAACAAGCTATTTTTGCTAATCGTGGCAAATTAAACAAAGAAGAAAAAAGAAGGAGAAAACAGTCTCACTCCATGTCAATTTGTGCAAGTGGAATTAGTAGGCCGACACGTGAGCTTTCTCTGGTGTCTCCGCCCATTCGACACTGAATGTACTAAATCATGCGCTCCGCACTCAAGCCAAGTGCAGGAATGGAGGGAAAGACGAACAAATTGAAAAATGTATTAATTAACACATAATAGAACTATACCGATATAAACGATATTATTCGGGAATTGGATCTCTTTTGAAAAAAATAACGGGATAAATTAAATACCGGTATATCGCCCAGCTCTAGGCACAGCTAATATTCACAGAGTAAAGCAGAGCAGAGGCCGCACATTTTAGAGAGAATTCTAGAGAGTGGTGAATGCGATCGAGCCAAAATCTTTAAAAAAATTAAGAGGAAATGCCAAAATGATCAGACTACAAACTTATTACAACAACAAAGTTGATCTCCATTTTTAAATACAACTTCTTGAGTAATATAAAGTATATTACATATGACAAATTAATAATCCCAGCAGAAAATAAATTTATTTGTCATAAAATCGCATTTCGATTTCTTCGAAATCCCATTATATGCTGGGCTCTGCATATCTTGCCTATAATGACAGCATGTCAGTGGTTGCAGCTGGACGTTAAAATATTGTCAGCCAAATCACAACAATTGTAGCTTTTCAAAAATGTGTACAATGAACTATATGCCCAAACATAGTCGTGCACATCTCAAAAACCTGCAAAAGGTCCTGACGGCCTGATAACATTTTAACAGATTAGGGTTCCATATCATATCGCCCACGCCTGAAGCTTCGGGAATTCGCTATTAATTACTAACAAACCTTGAATCGCAAAATTTTTTATCAGTCTGATGCTACATTAAAGTGCAGGCCTCTCTCCACTTGGACTGACTCGTTGCTTTTTGACCTGGCAGCATGGCCAGTAGCCCTGGGTCAGAGCAGACAGCAGAACTGAATAAAGGCCAAGGCACCCTGGCCTCCTAAACAAATGCTACCCTTGGCCCGTCTCAGAGGGCACACCTGAGTGGACTTGTAGGACAGGAGGTCCGACATTCAAGCTCAACAGAATCCTAAAACGAGCTCATCTTGCCATGACTAACTATCAGCGACAGAGAGCTATTTGATTTCCGCTTTTGATGCAAAAATATCTAAGAAGGATAGACTGAAAGACCTAAGCTGCATGGTTTGCCTCTGAGTAAAAAGATGTGTACAGTATATTGATGGGTAAGTTTATGGCCATCCACAGTAGAAAGAGACTTCTAGAAGGATAGTGTGTCAGTTGTACAAAATAACCATATTTAATAATATCTAAGCCTGGTTGTTGTTAGGAACATTGCTTACTTATTGCCACCATGTTGTTATTTTCTAATAGTAATCATGCAAGCACATTTGTCATAAACCCACAAAACTATGTTGACAATGATTATAACATTCTACTAACCTATCTTAGTGTCCTGTGAGTTGAGTGGACAAAGAAACGTCAGGAACATCTCAAGCCTAGTAAATGCAACTAATTCCACCTGAAACATTGACCAGCAACAACGCCTGTTTGACACATTCATAGTCCATTTGAGATCTCTGACGACAAGAATCTCTTGCACTCAGCCAGTAAGGACATTGGAAAAAAATTTTTCACAACAATCAGACCACTGACTTCTCAATTCTCCCTGTTTCTTCAAATAACCAAATACATTTATGTTGTAATGTATGTGGTCATTATCCTAACATAATGTTTGTTGCAATAGTTGCATAATTATGATATCTGGTGTATGATCTCTTCTACTATTGACAAGCACTATTTTGTTATTATTTCTCATTAGCAGTTGGTATCACTGTTTCTATGTAACTTCTACAAAACTAGACCCTAGCCCGCAATAATTAGATACATGATTAGTTTGTTATGATGATGATAATGATGATGATTGACAAAAGCAATAAAGTAAAGAATTACCTTGTATTGTGTTACCTTCATCATCATACAACATATATTTTGCATGCAGAGGCTTAAATATATTGTCCTAGTGGTGATATAAGGGCACTTATGTGCATTTCAACACTGGCCTTCATCTTAAAAGGGTCAGTACAGTAGCATACTTTATTTTATGCCTCAGGTTGTCTGGACTGCACTTGACACTGAACCTCGCTCTGAACAAGGTAGACACATGACGAATCATGAGACAGACAATCGAGACAGACAACCGTGCAGACACATCCAACAAAATGTAATTCATAAGAGCTGCTTTAAATTAATCAAATCGAGCATGCTCTCTGTACCTGAATCGCCCTCCGCAGTGCTGGCATTGGTCCCCGACCCAACCTGGGAAACACACACAGCTTCCAATAGCGCTGTTGCATTGGCCGTTCATGCAGGGTTTGTCGCAGTCTTTCGCCTCGGTGGCGCTTGGCAGCCCGGAGATCAGCCCGGCCGTTGAGAGAAATAGCACCGCAGTCAGCATTGAGCCGCGGGGACTCAAACAGCGACCGAAGCTCGAGCAGGCCCGCCGTGTCGCCCCGACCATTCTCTCACAAAAGATGGCTGCTGGAGGCATACGCTCCGCTGCTGCGGGGGAGTCCCAGTGCACTCTGGCCGGCGGCGAAGGCCCTTCAGCCAGTTGAAAGCTCAGTATCTCAGATATGTAACGTACTGTAGGTTCTCTTTGTTGTGACGGGTGCTTATCGTGCAGTTCGTTTACATTTTTCCGGTGGTTATGGTTCACAGCGCCGCACTGAGCCGTATATTGACATGTGGAAGTGACGTGACACGCACGGAAATGCGCAGCGATTGGGCAGGCGCAGGGACTCAAATCCACCTGCAGTTGTCTCAGCATCACTTCAGTTACATAAACCGCTGTTTAGCAAATGTTTATTTATGATAAACTTATTTTAAAATTATTGTTTTCTATTCTTCAAGATGGATGGTTGTAATGATAATAAAGAAACTAATTGGATAGTCTACTATTACAGTCTATTATCTTGTAGATTGTGCACTAAAACTCCCCCAAGAACCCACATTGCTTCCACAGCTTACTGATAATTGGGGAAAAGTTGGTTGTGATTGCAGGTAGGCTATACTGTACAACAATGGTCTGGGATTAAAGCTCTGTAGGGGGAGAGGACCGTAAACCACTCAGCACTCGATTGCAGATACACTGTTTAACAATCACTGACAAGACAGACACAAGTAGCACACACAAGTGTCATGACCCAACACCACCCCACAGACTACACACAGAGGACACAAAGTGTAGAAATCTTATAGAACCGTTTATTAAAGTTAAGACTTGTAAGAAGTCATATTCCAATGCGCTCCGTAGCATGATGCGCATTCATAATAATCACCAACCACAAAAGGATTGATTTCAGAATTGAACATAAATAAAACAAATAAACATATATACACACAATTGAAGACAGGCCACGTGGGTTGTGCGCACACAATCAACTGCACGTGAAATCAGAAAGAAACTAAAATATCTCGGTAAAGAATTTACAGGATTAAATGACGCAGGGACTTATGTCCTTCTGATTGAAACTGGTGCGCGTGTGTGTGTGTATGTGTGTGTGTGTGTATGTGTGTGTGTGTGTGTATATATATATATATATATATATATATATATATGACTACATTACCCATAATTCTGCGTTTTGCATGAAAAACAGTGAGGTCGTGAGGGCTACTTTCTTCACTCTTCCTCACGTTCTTCGAGAAACACTTTATAGACAATATTTGAAAGAAAATAACAAAATGAAGAGTTTCATCAGTTAAATTAATTTATAAATTATATCAATATCACACCCATTGCCTGGAACTGATAATTCTGTATTTTGTAAATACCAAGCAAGTAAATGGGTAATTATTTAGTCAACCAAGCAGTCATTTAAAAAGTAGTTCATATTTACTTTTCATTTTGTGCCATTTATTATTGCATTATGAGAAGGTGCTACTTTTGTGCCAAAGGTGGATGTCTAATTTTGGAAATAAACTCTTCAGTCACACTTTACTTAAGGTGAGAACACAGGTATATAAAACACCAGATGGTAAGTTGAATTATTTATGTTCAAAATATTTCACGCAAACTTGTGTACAGCAGGATGGCTGAACAGACAGAACAATATGTGGGCTTCTTCTCTTACAGTAATAGAAAACAACCTGCAGAATATTTCAAAACCGCTCCTTAGAAAAGTACAATCATTGCAGCTCTCTGAAGTTACAACTCTGTGTGTGTGTATGCAGTGTGTGTTTAATTAGAGATCATGTGACTTCCACACAACTCTGCCTACACATTGAGGACCTAAAATAATGTTTGTGCAAGTCACATGACCAACATGTAGCCTAACAGCTCCAGGCATAGATACCATTTGCAGATCAATCGAAAGGGTGTACATACTTTGAAACATCAGATGGGTAGTGTTTTGCCAAAAAGCCCATTCAGACAATGTCAAGTGAGTTTAGAATGCATGTGTTCAACTGACTTTAAACATAATCTGTTCTCTAGAAACCAAACAAACATAATCTATGTGGTAGTCCAGATAAAAAAGAAACTCGAAGAGAAAAAAGAAATCAAATGGAGAATTAAAGGACCCTGGTCTGCAGAGGGGATCACATCCTCTGCAATTTCCAGCAATTTCAACTGGAAACTTGATTCATAAAGCCATTTACAAAGCATTGGCTGCTAACATTATGTACATATGTGAGCAAATGTTGCATTTAAATCAACAAAACAAAGAAATAAATGTCCCTTCATTTTCTGTACAAAAAGTCAGAGGGATGTGACAGAGACGTTGAGCACCAGAGTCCGTGTCACTGTGTAACGTGACACACACAGATTAACTGCATTGGAAGATTGGCTGGTTCACAACAAACTCATTATCTCCCATCTTCAGGGTTTTATCAGATACATGCAGAAATCAAATCAAAAAATTTGAGCCAGAGGCCATTCATTCAGGGTGAGCCAAACGTCTCCATTGTAAAGGCAAATCATATCTGCAAACTGTATTCACAAACATTGTTCTGTGCTGCAAACCACCTATTCCTGCAATCTCACAAATATAAAACAAGTAACAAAAACAGTAAGGATATAAAAAGATGTCTCTTTTTGGTCTCTCAAATCAGGCATATCGTTTAGTGCTTCCACTAGCGAAAGGCAGTTAGCAAACTACCTCAGCCGCTAAGAAATAAGGTGGTCAAGCGACAAAGGCCCCTTTGGAGTGTCCTCGTGGGTTAGATACCTGAGGTGTAGAATGAGAGAGCAAACACTGGCTTCATGGCAGGTGCAAATTAATAGTCAATCCAGGTTTAACAGTATTTGCACAGAATTGCTTTTTTTGGGTTCCACTTCATAATAATGTCAATCACTAAAGCAATGTTGCAGATTACCATGCAAGCTAACACTTTAATAAATCCAGATATTCCAGCCGGTAAAAGAATAGAAGGCTTCAGTCCAAAAAAATTATTTGGAAAATTTGTTTTGCATGTACAAGTGCACATTTTACAATTATTAATGACACATACTATGTACAAATAACTTATTATTGCGCTACTAACTGACATTATTATAATGTATTTACCCGGGCCATAGCCATCTTTTCCCCTCTTCATAGTCACAGTAAAAGTTTACTATTAATTACACATTTTGTTTTTCACCATCGGTTTGTTGTGAAACCCTGCCCCTACCAGGTACTCACAGCACTTTAAACAGAGCAGGAAGGATTATTTGCAAATACTCTTAAAGGCGAGCATGGCTGCGTGGATCCGAGGGCAGACTCTGGCAGACTACTGTTTGAGCCCATTTTACAGCGCTTGTTTTGGACAATGCTGTTATGTGGGTTGCAACATTTACAGATCCAATTTTATAAATCACTGATTCAATGTTTCATTATATTTAGTAGACTGTACAAAAGAAGTGGTCCAAACCTAAAAGTGGCTTGCTTATGAGCTGTTGTTTGGGCGGTCTTTACAGTTGAACCACTGTCTCAGAGGGTGTATGTGTGTGTGTTCAAATGCACACAAGCATGTGCACGGGCACATAACACACACACACACACACACACACACACACACACACACACACACACACACACACACACAAACACAAACACATACTCTGACTGTAGCAATGTCAGCAAAACAGCATCTTATTGGGTTACTCTTTGCAAATTCTAACAAATCAAACTTGAGGCAGTGTGTGTGGGGGCCGGGGGAATGGGTCAATGTGTTGTTGGCCTTCAGGTGGATGACAGCTGGCGAGATGGGCGGCCCATGGATGAGGCACTGTAGGTGCGAGAGCGCTGCCGGAGTGCCAGGCGGCAAGGCAGCTCCAGTTGCTGGAAGAGCGGTGTCTCTGTGATCTCAGATGCCTCAGGACGCTCGCTGGGGCTCCATGACAACATGCTCTGCACCATGCCCAGCTACACACACACACACAGATAAATAAGTAGTATGCAAACATCAATACAACCACACAGACAGCACAAAGGCATTTACAGGGAGGGAGAAATCTGATAGGATTCATATGCTAAATATTGTGCATAAATGTACTAGGGTCATGACTTTTGATAAGAATGGGGTATATATTGTTACTCAATATCGCTATTGTTATGCATTGTTATTATTGATAAAAAAAATCTACCTTCAGGTATTTTGTTAAGATGCTTGTGTAATACTGGAAACAAAACACAAAGACAGTGCTGACCTCCGTGAAGTTGGCATCCCATATGACAAGTATGTGAATAAAAGTATTTATATTAATGTGTTCATCGTTTGTGCACGCAAACCGTTTTAGAGAAATAACAAGTTTAAATTGACATGTTAAGCCTATGACCGATTCAGCCACTTCCAGCGTGAGACAAATTGGAGGATTGAATACAATAAAGATCAAAACTTAAAATAATGACGCACAAATGTTTGCTTTGTTTCCACAAACAGATGTTGCACAAACGTATGTGAGAAGTTAAAACTGGAGGCCGAGGAAGTCACACAATGGCAGTTAACATGTTAATTTCTCTAAAAAGGTTTGTGCACACATTTTTATTTTGCGTGCACAAACTAATCAAAATACTACTTTTAATCACATTCTTATATGGGGTGCCATCTTCACAGAGGTGCTGTAGTTTGTCATGAATAGACTCTTGCACTTTTGAGGGTAAACATCTTGGCCTAGTTTGTCTTGCCACCACTAGAGGGTAGCATAGGATCACTCACCTCCTGAACATTGTTTTTGGAGAAAGCCTCAGGGAACATAAGTGCTCTAACCTCAGTCAGTGTCTGTGGAGGAAAATATGTAAACAAAGCTGAGTGGAAAAATGTAAAAATAATCAGCCCTTTATTGTTCAACCAAATACTTCTGTTTAATCGCTATGTGAGAAAACATTATGATTGTGTATGATATGACGGGGTACGCATCTCAAAATAAAACTTGAGGTGCATTGGAGACTCTTATAAGACATAAATGCAATGCCCACAGAGGTGAATGCCGATTTCTAGGTTAGCCCATTAAGAGTTGGCTTACTTTCAAAACTAGGTTAAGGTAAGGGTACATATTAAGGCTATGCAGGCTATTTAAAGATTGCAGGTTAGATGTTAAGGATCAAAAGGCTGCTATATCTGTCATCGATACTCATTAAAAAAAATATTAAAAAAATTAAT
>JAODTR010005699.1:0-11222 GCA_025399935.1 Amblyopsis rosae
ATTAATCTGAATAAAATAGATAAATTATCATTCGTTTTTAATGTATAGTTAAAATATTTATTGGGGGTGCTATGGGGTGCTATGGCACCAGCGCCGCCTATGCGTTGACTCCACATTAAAATTAACAAAAATAAATGTCAATATATTAATCTAGCTGCATGTGGAATTGGGCTGGGTCCCCAGACAGTATTTTTAAAACACTAATTAAAACAACATACAAGTTCTAAAGTCATGTCATCATCTAAAGATTATATACTTTCTTTCGGGTAAAGTTGGAGGGACGTATCGATAAGTAAGCCTACATTTGTGGATCTAGCTACTCATATTAACACGAAATTGTTATTTCAATTACTGATAAACCGTTTTAGGACTTTCTAGCTATCATAACGGGGATCTTATTCACGTTTTCTTCCGTGCGTGCGTGCGTGCTCGCTCCACACGGATTCACTCAGATATGACGTCGAAATAACTCAAGCACACAGGGCTATCCTGCGAACAGCTGACTGCAGCTTGTACGTATATTTGTTGTGTGGTGATGTAATGTTGCTACTTTGGTGATACGGATGGCTGTGTGTGCCAGGCTATGCGGAGTGGGTCAGTCGCGGAGGTGCAAGCGGCGACAGAGGCCTAACCAAGAAGACCAGGGAAGTGATTCTGATATGGACGAGGAAGAAGAGGAGCGGATTGTGGGCCAGAAACAATCCAATATCGGCAGTGGCGGCCTTGACAGCCTTGTTACCACCGCAGGGCCGAGTGACGCTCTTTCTGAATGTGCTAGCACGAATGTCAATAGACTAGGTCTTGTTGATCGTACGATCACAGGACCCCCACATCCCCAATCTTTATTGGATTTACCCCCTGAGCTGTTAGTAGAAATATTCTCCGTGCTGCCCGGTACGACATTACCAAACGTTGCCCTCGTCTGCAAAACGTTCAGGCAAATCCTCATCACAGAAACAATTTGGAGACGGCGATGTACGGAAGGTAGGCTACCGTGTATAGACTGCATACGTTGCAGTTGCACTAAAAACATACGAAATATATCTGGGTGTTTATCGACGTAAATATGCGATATTAATGTATTACGTTGCACACAGAATATGGTTGTTGTGGTTGTCTGTTGTTTAGTGTTGAAGCTACTTTCGGCGACGACATGGTTCTATGATTTATTTCCTTTTATAGCTCCTGTATTGGTATATACCAAACCAAGAACCAGTCACTGCGCATATAGTAGTTAAATCTCATAGAACCCGTATCATATTACCAAAACATGGCCAACTTTTTCAAATCTTGTTTTTTTTCCCCTTTTGTTTTACAGAGTTTGGCACGAAGGAGGACGTGCATAAAATGGAAGATGGTGGTGTGTCGAGCCGGGACCTATATGTTAAACGTAAGTATCCTAACATTACTGAGTTTAACAGTCGGTATTATTGTTCCATAGTTTAGAATCCATTAATGCAACAACCATTTTGTATATAGACTCATGTATATGTTCTTCTTCTTCTTATCAGATTATTTAGATTATTGAAATGGTTTGTCATTTTGCAATAGCAGAAGTTGCATAACTCTCAAACTAGTTATGCCACACCAGCCACACATCATTTCTGAATTACACACTGTGCTTTGTTCAGCTGAACATATTTTAATGTTTTTATTCTGCCCACATGTGGTGTACTGTGCTGCAGGTGTCAATCCTCTGGTGAAATCTGGACGCTTTGTAATGCTCCTCCCTGACTATGAGCAAATGAACTATAGGGATGTGTACATGTATTGTATGTACTGTAGTGTACAGTGTGTCAACTTTCACATTTTCTGTCCACAGCATGTAGAGTTGCGTGTTGAAAACTCTTATCAGCTGAGTGTGTACTATTATTCACACAGGAATTATTATTTTTTTGTAATGAATGGCTGTTATGATGACCTCATAACCAGCATGGACTGCATTCACTTGAAATGACACTTCAGCATGCTGTCTATGAGAGCTACTCATTAAAGTATCTGAAACTTCAGCTCTTGATTTTACCAACTTTCTTTCACCTTTACCCCCTTGAGGTCAAAATTACACACTACCTCTTTAACGACATTGATTTAGCTTGATGTACAACTGCGAGGCATTAGACTTTATGTGGGGAACAACCTTTCTCTCCTTTTCCATCTATCTTCAGATAAAAAAATTTATTTAAACAAATGTACTCAAACTCATAAAAACAAAACGAAATTGTTGTCATATAGCATACCAAGTTATTCTCTGCATCTTTAATCACACATAATCATTTACATAATTTCTGCATGTCACTGAAGATACTGATGAAAAGGGTGTACTGTGCTCTTATGTTGCAGTGCTCCATCCATATAGACATATCTTGGGCCTGTGGCAGCCTGACATCGGCCCATATGGGGGCCTACTTAATGTAGTGGTAAGTAGCAGGAGAAATCTATTTTCAGTGTATTCCGTTCTAGTGTGGGTGAGGGCAGCGTATTATTGCCTTTCTCTACAGGAAATTGAAAACCGCTATGGAAAAGATTTCACAATATTACGGTTGAGTAGGCAACCTGTTGGTATACAACTACCCATGTTGCCTGCCAATCAAATGTAATTATTTATTTTCACTGGTTGACTACGTACAGGATAAATATGTTTTAGTACAGATATCACATGACGCAGTCAACTAATACATATCTGGCTCCAAGACTGGAAGCCATTAGCCCAAATGCCTGTCTGCAAACACACATTCTGTATCTTCAGCTGCTACAAACACTGCGTTCTTCTTAACAAATCCAGGTAAACACAGTCTATGGATATTGGTTTGAACGTAGCGAACCCACCAGCTACTTGGGTCAATTACAGAGATTGATTTGTTCTATAAGCAGTAGGGCTGGCCCCAAATATTCGATTATTCAGGTATTCGTTCGTTGTATTCGATTTAAATATTGGGGTTCGAGTATTCATTTTTTCACATTATGCAGTTTTCCCATTAATTCCTACTGTCTCCATATAAACCCACAAGTTAAAATGTAATTGCCTGCCCAACACTGTCATTAACACAATTGATTGCAATTGTATCTGTTTGTATGAAGAGAGCGAGGCTATTCATTCAACACACACTCTTATTGGCTAATTCAGGAGGTATATGCTATTTGACAGCTCTGACTGGCTCAATTGACATGTCAATCAAAGTGGCCATTTTGAGCGCATGGCTTTGTTTACATGTGTGCTCACTGAAGCTAGGAATCAAAGATTGCTTCTGTTATACATGTTAATTATAGTTGAGTGTTTTAATGGTGTTTTTGAGAGAGTATTCGAATACTCGTTCAGAAATACCAGCAAGTATTCGAAACCTGTAAAATGGTATTCGGGACAGCCCTAATAAGCAGTCAATGCATTTTAGGTGGATGGGCAATTCATTATTGGCTGGATGTACCTGCCTCCTCACGACCCTCGCGTGGAGGACCCCATGAGAAGGAGGCCACTCTTCCGTATCCACATGTGGGAGAGCAAAAAGGCTATGGTGGAGTGTATGTATGGACACAAGGGCCCTCACAAGGGAGACATACAGGTTAGGGTTACACACTGTTCTGTTACGTGATGAACTGAAAACTGCCTTCCATTGTTTGCCACAAACATATTTCTAAATGCCAACACCCACTGACAGAGTCTGACGCATGTCAGAAGATGCCAGAGTTAAGAACATGCCCACTTGCATGTGTGGCACGCATGGAAACCACATGGTTCTATTTCTTGAGCGTGAAATCCATAAAAATACTTTGAACATTTGCAGATTTCTGAGCGCGTTCTTAAAATGATCTTCATGTTTGGAACTTATTATTAAATTAAAATGTGCATGCCATGATGTGCCGCTGAACATAGTGGGTCTTGGTAGTAATGACCTTGCAAACATGCCTGGACAGCAAAGCAAAACACTACAGCATTTGGAACACAAATTCACCTCCAGTGACTCACGATGAGTGGCTCATCTGTGTAGGTTTGTAGGTTGGTCCTTTCCTAATTCTGATTATGCCTTTTGATGTGTTGATTTTAGACAGGGAAGAAGGATGAGTTTTCAACCAAATGTAACCAGACAGATCACCATCGTATGCCAGGAGGCAGACAGGAGGTCCGTAGCTACATATTAATGATCAATTGGATATTAATTATTGCATTCTTGGTTAAATAAACCAAGTATGAGTTTCACCTCCACTTCGTGTGTGTGTGTGTAGGAATTCAGAACATGGTTGGAAGAAGAATGGGGTCGAACACTGGAGGATATCTTTCATGAGCACATGCAAGAACTCATTCTCATGAAGTTCATATATACCAGCCAATATGAGTATGTTGGTCTTGCACTACTTTCCACCGCAATATCTTCTGAAAGCCACTGAACTGTTCATCTATAACCCAGCCACTATGGACCCATAGCCCTGGCGTTGATCATGTGAATCACACAGCCATCTCTTTGTTCCACAGTAACTGCCTGACGTACCGACGGATCTATCTGCCCCCACATCTGCCCTCTGACCTGCTGCGCCCGGGCCTGTTCAAGGGGACCTATGGTAGCCATGGCCTGGAGATAGTTATGCTAAGTTTCCACGGGACAGCCGCAAGAGCCACGAAGCTCACAGTAGGTCCTTCATATTCAGTGTTAATAGTGACATAACTTCCGCACACAGTACAGTTAACGTCTATTTCACTGTGTCCCAAGCTTAGAGAAAAGTAATGTTCCTATTTAACACTAGAACAGCCAAGAATCTCTGTATACCTAAACCCGCCAACGGGTAAAATGTACCCGTGTGCCTATACTTTGTTTATAGTTCCAAAATGTACTCTGTAATTGCATTCATTGTCTTCTAAAATTAGTTAATTGTCTGTCTGTGTTTTTGGTGCTCTAGTTTTATAATTATGGTCTAAAGGGGCGTCTTTAAGAACACGCAAATATAGGCTATTCATGAAAACTCAAGGATCCCACTTGTTAGGCATGTCGGCTAACTTAAGCTAATGCTAGCAGCACTTCTCTGTAGTCGGTAACAGCTGTTCATCCACGCCAGTCGTGTCTGTAGCATAAAATGCAGTTTTGTGTGAATCTCCCCTAAACTTCAGTCATGATCGCAAATGTGTCCGTGTTGTAGGCTACCCGCATCGCGCATCCTCTCCTCATCATAAGAAGAAAGGAAATGCAGGGTCTCCCGAAATCGGTTACTCGATAGCCTTGAGATGATAAATGTATTGAACCATTGCTTGAACCAGAAACTTTCCATCTCCCACTGTTATTTCCCCAGTTACACCCCTCACATAGAAACGCATTCAACTCGTGACAAGTGTCACATCCGAGGATGATCCGTACGCTAGACGCTGTGCGCTCTTCAGCCAGTGTACACTTGCTGACTGCAACATCAGACAGACATGCAAGCTGTTTATTCAAATGTGATACATTGAGTGTGGTGTGTGGCCAGCTGACCCTGTGAGAATCTACTGTTATGAATGATGTAGATTTCTATCACATATTTGTGTACCGTCGCCTAGCAACATATAATGTGTAAAAGGCAGCTGCGCAAAAATAAGAAACCTTGCGAAAATAAATGCATTTTGATAACTGGTAAATTTGACCCGGTGTGGCGGTTATAGGTATAAATGCACGTGTTTTTAATCTTGATTTATCTTGACTAAATATAACAATATGGAGTGCAACACAACACCATTTTAGGAAAAGTCAAATACTGGGGAACTTCAATATATTATTAAAACAGTTATGTACAATTGAAAAACCTCCATGGGTAAAATGTACCCCGTGGTGGTTCTAGTGCTATGAACCCAACCAATATGATAGGGATGCATTGTCTCACTCTAGTCCTGCACTGTTGCTTTTATGACATGTTTTATAATTGACATTTATATAAATGTTCATTTAAATGTTTCCAAATTGTTTGCGTTGTAGATCAACTCTGAACTATGATGTCTTGTGACAACTGTACTTTCAGTTGTCATTCATGCTAGCACCTAAGTGTGAGAAAGATATTTAGTTTACTGGAATGGATACTTGTTAATAATTAATAATTGATGTAGACTAAACATGACATGTAATTTCATTGTCAACGGTTAGGTTAACGTTTTACAAACATTCAAATGTTTCCCGTCCTTTTAAATTTTGCATAGTTCAATGGAAATCTCGGATTATAGTCAGATATGTCTTTGTTTTCCAAAAAGCGATAGTTGCAAAGCAGGTTTTATTCCATAGTTGCATATAAGATGAAATTGTAAAGTCATATACAATAGTTAATGCTGTTAATCGCCGCTTTCTGAACATTACATAACTTATTTTTGTTATGCATTGAACCGCATTATAAATGGCAGAGCAGTAAAACTATCTAAATGCTAAAGCCATCTGTATGGTAGTGCTATGCAACATTATAGTGAATGATGGTGCGGGGAAACGCTAGAGTGCTCACGCTAATGTATTTTGTTCCCATAGGGAGACCCTAATGTTCCTGGTGGCCAGCTAACTCTCGATGTGGACCTGAGTCGGCCTGTGCTGCTTCCGGACTTGGAACGCCAGCGCAGTATCGAGGAGCTCTCCCGCTTGGTGCAAGGAATACATGAGGAGGTACAGAGGGCGGAGCTAAATCAAGCAAACACCACCGCTGCGTCTCCCCTAGAGGGAGCTGTGGAGGGAGGCTGTGTTGTTGCTACAGGAGCTACAGGGATGGAGGATGGCTCCAAAGCCAGTTCCCAGAGCTGCGAGCCTAGCACCAGCAGTAATGACCCCGACACACAACCTTTTGTATTGCCTATGGGAGTCATGGCTCGCAACGAAGTATATCCTCGCACCTGTAAGAAGTGGTAAGTGAAAATGTAGACTACTGCCTGTGGGGAGATACTGTATGTTTGTTGACATATTTATATCGTGAAAGTCTCCTCTAGAAAGTGTCAGAACTGGACAGGCCTGTATTTAGGGTGAGTCATTATTACCTCAGTCAGACTGTTGTACATGAACGCATTAATAAAAGAGTGGTCATTTTGAACATGCTCAAAGTGAACATGAACTGTAGTTGCAACTACAGAATGTGAATTAGAGCATCGTTCAGGTTTCCACTGGACGGAATGGTCCTGAGCTCTCCCTGTCTAGCTGCTGGCCAGAGCAAACGTCAGTGCTGTGGAGTAAACGCCCTCGTTGACATGCTTTTCCTCCTCTGTAACAAGCAAGAGAAGCATGGCTTCCCGGAATACGCTACCCGTGATACCTTTCACGTCTCAATGAAAAACCATAACCCATATAAACTTTATGTTGTTGTTTTGATTCTTTTTTTTTCTTCGTTGTGCAAAATGGCCAGTGCAAGTGGTGATACAGCTGTTAATATACTTTCCACTGTTTATTTTATTTATATGGAAAAAATGAAGTGGGACTGTGAACTTTGTGGAAAGAGACATGGCGTTGTGCTATTGCGTCAGTTACATGTTTTCCACCTGTAGATGGTGCTATGCCCTACAATGTGACTTGATAACATTTTGTTCCTGTGATGAGTGTGATTTAATGCTGCTGTTGTTAGAAGCAGCTTTACATGCTGGTAGGACCAGATCCATAAGATGCAGTTTATGTGTTCTTGTAAATGTTAAATAAGTAGTGCTGTAGGTTAATACACGTAGTTATCAGCATACTATGATTTCCAACATGTTATTGCACGACTGGTTGTAAAGTCTATCAAACTAATGATGACATTTACCTCCTTCCAGCTTCTATGGGACAGGCCTTATTGCTGGCCACGGGTTCACAAGTCCAGAGCGCACCCCAGGGCTGTTTGTGCTATTTGATGCTGACCGATTTGGCTTCATCTGGCTGGAGTTGAAGTCCTTCAGCCTATACAGTCGACTGACGGACCACTTAGCTCATGCCCATGCGCCAGACATGGAGCGTTTTGAGGCCATGCTACGCAATATGCAGTCTTGGACATCGTGATCTGACCGTGCCGCTTTAGTATCTGCAGACACCGCCCGATGCACATCACTGGTACATGATAGGGAGACCACTTTCTTTCAGCTAGCCCCCCATGCCCATTGATCTTAACCTCCACATTCAGTAAAAATGCCTTCTGTAGTTTTTAGAAATTATGGGTTTCACAGCTTGATAAAGCATGTTACAGTATGTCACTCTGCCTGGGTGCACGCACTGATTCCCATACCGGCACATACACATAAACACAAATACGAACACACACCCTGAATGGCCTGCTAAACTGGTGGTGTGGCCTCCAACATGCCAAAAGGTCACACTACATGAATTTAGTCAGAGTTTTTATTTATTTATTTTTTATTTATTTATTCCCAGTAGAAAATGTTTTTAAAACAAAATTGACGTGCCTCCAATTTAAACATGGTCTTTAGTGTACATTGCTTTACCAGAGGTGTTAGTATTCTACTCAATGGTACTATACATATGTTAATGGACCAAATATTTAATTGCATGCTATATTTTATTTAAATCTTATTGTTGACATCGCGGAAGACTGCATCTCAAGCGCTATGCTGTCAATAAATGTATACCATACACAATATTTTTTTTTATTTGTATTCCAACCATGTGCAGCATTATATTGCATTTTCTAATATACATGGCCAATAGAAGTATTCAAACACTATAAATTGGACAGGCTTTTGACGTCTTATTGGTAAACTATCACTGCTTTTTGAATAGGCACTATAAAGATATATTTGGTCAGGATTTGTATAGGTTTCGTCGTTCTACATGTAAATTGTATTAATGTCTTTACAGTTATTACAGAACTATACTGTATAGTATGGGACAGGTGGTAACTCTGTATAGTAGTGGCCTATTCAGTGCGTCAGAATTATGACATTGCTCTGCTTATATACTGACTGTACTGGTAAAAAAAATGCTCTTCCTGCCTTTAGATTGCATATTTATCTTATTTAAAAGGGCATGTACCCATTTTGCCTGCCTTCATATCTGAAAAGCTATTACATTTGGTGTTCCAGTTTATTTAGAAACACTGGCTAAATTAACAATATACAACACAACTTCTCAACATGTAGGCTTCTGTACATTAAAGTATAAGATGCGCCTGTATGTCTGATGGAAATATATTTTTGTGCTTCTTCAAAGCAGTAAGGAACTTCCATTTGGTCAACACTTATATCAGACATCTTAACCAACTGTTGCAAAAACTGTGGTTAGATAACTGCATATTAAACAGGCTTGTCTGTCTATTCAAGGCAACATCCAATTTGTTTTCACATTTCATGTTAAATCTGGTGCATTCATTTAGCTACTAACCTTTCCCTTCTCTGCTAACACTATTTGGAAATTAATGGATACTTTTGCTTTGTAATGTTCATTAAGGCCTGATTTTGCAGAATAGTATGACTTCAGGGAGTTTTTGTGCTTAAAGGTGGAGTCTGTCATCTTGGAGAAAGATTGTTTATAGTTTAATTCTGCTCAAAGCTAAATCCACTCTCCATTCAATGCCATAGGGTGCTATTTCAGAAGCTTTGCCCCCACACACGTGAAGCGCATTGCCAAAGTGTTTGGTGCGGTCCTCAACACTGTTTCAATTGACAGAGCCAGTGCTGTGTGGAAACACTATTATTTTCTCAGCACGCACAGAGAACTGGCAGCAAGCGAAGAGTGAATTTGACAAAAAGTGTAGTAGCCTACAATAGCTGACTTCACCTCTAGGCACTCTTCTTAGGTATACAATAAAATCTTACTCTTAAGTCCCATTTGTATATTCTTCAATAAAATGTTTTTGCACACTGTCACGCTAGTGCTTTACCTCAAACCCAAAGGATTTTCTTATTTAAAAGCTACAATTCTCAATTTTGTTCCTGCCTGTAAAGAATCCCAAATATCCTAAGGCACACATTGTTCCATAAGAATTAACCAGAATACAGAAAAGGAAGTGTTTGATTCTCAATTGGTCCGTTATGCACCAGTTTTATACCATAAACATAGCCCCCACATACAAAATCCCAATTTAAAGTAGTAGACTATTATAGTTTTAAATCAGCTATTTAAGTCTATCATCCCAAAACAGATGCTTTGAATATGCAGATGGTTTTGAGTATGAGCTATTGAAGTCAGGGGTTAATACATTAACTTGAATAAATTGACCATTTACATGAATATGTCACATGCATATTTACTTCCCCAAAATAAAAGAGGACAGGAGAGTAGGTTAAATCAGGCAAATGTTGAAAAATAATGGTGCCAGGGTTGCTGTATATTTAATGTTATCCTTTAAATAAAAATACAGTTACTTCATATGTTCATGCAGAAAAGGTAAGGCACACATTGTTCCATAAGAATTAACCAGAATACAGAAAAGGAAGTGTTTGATTCTCAAAATGTTATGGGGGAGGACCCCAGACCCCCAATATGTCACCTCCCCCATTGTTCACAGAATCTACTCCCATGAATAACATACTTTATTCCAATGTAGGCATTTGAAAGATATGGATACCCTTAAATTAAGTTATTTATTACAGTAAAATATTTTACAAATGTCAATGTATCCCAAGAACAGTAACAGTAATGTAGATGGGTGGAGCATAGATTCCCAAGGGAGTCCGCAGTAACTTCAGTCATTTATGGAGAAAGCAAGGCAGTAACTGTAGTTACTGGAATCAGTTTGTTTTGTGTCTGGTTTTGTAGTTACTGCAATTTATATACGTATTATTCTTAAAAACTAAAACATAATGAAATCTGAAACTTTGTCACAAGATAAATCAGATATCAAGAAGCACATTTTAAGTAACTAATAATTTTGACCAGATACATAGTTACTGCAGTTAGCCTTTGGAGGGAGTGCGGTATGTATCATGGAAATTATTTAGTTTGTTTGTGTTATATAGATGTTTCAACATCCGCCTAATTTCCTAATAAGACTTACAGTCAATATAGACACAATGGATGATGTGAGAAAAATTCATTTTGATCATGATGATGATTTAGAACAAATTCAAAACGAGGATATAAAGCCCCAATTTAATACTGTGTAACTCAGTGTGTTTTGGAAATGGTCTAATTCAAGCAATCTGAAAAACATGCATTGTTCTTTGGTTTTCTTTTGAGATCAAGATCCTGTGAAGATAATACTTCTGCCCAAGCACTGCCTACATGACTGGTGGACAAGAGGTCCATTATGGAAGTCCATAGAGGACTAAATTCAAATGAAAATGCAATCCCAAATAGCATTTTAATTGTCAAACAATTCCA
>JAODTR010005700.1:0-11222 GCA_025399935.1 Amblyopsis rosae
TCTTCGGGGTTCCATTCTCTGACTGAGATTGAGGTGGCTGGGGAGCGGGTCTGGGGTCGCTGGTGGTTTGTGTTTTGGGAATGGGACTACCGATGTTTGTTTGTGATTGGAGGGTTGGGAGGATGAGTGTAACATGAGTGGTGGTATTACTTTATTTTTTATATTTTGTATTGTTTATAATGATGTTGTAGTGTGAAGCACTTTGTGTTACTTGAATTTGTATGAAAAGTGCTATATAAATATTGGTTGATGTGAATTTGAATATATAACTCATAATTTGAAAACACATTAAGCCATACTAATGTGTCTTAATGCATTCATATTACTCCCATAATAATGGGATTAAATCCTATAATAATGGGATTAATATAGTCAGGTAATAGCGATGGCCAGAGCCAGAACAACTTGAGCTTCATGGGCGACGTCAGAGGATGTCTTTTTATTTATAGTCTATATATGTGCATGTGCTGTGAATGCACCCCCTACTCCTGTGACACATGGTAACCATGGTAACATCTT
The DNA here is from genome assembly GCA_025399935.1 of Amblyopsis rosae. Classification (NCBI taxonomy): domain Eukaryota; kingdom Metazoa; phylum Chordata; class Actinopteri; order Percopsiformes; family Amblyopsidae; genus Amblyopsis; species Amblyopsis rosae. The sequence goes on from JAODTR010005700.1 coordinate 520, forward strand.
CCCATGGTTACCATGCATAAAAGAAATGCATTGGGAAATCGCAAAATATGTAAATGTTATAGTTTATCAGCTTTTTTATTAGTTCAAGCAAGGTATTTTAATTACGTTATCTGGGACATCACAGGCGGAATTCATGTTTAATTAATTATTCCATAGATATTTTTTGCTCTAACAGAACATATGTGTGATCTCTACTCTGATCTAATATCTTAGATTAAATTAGATTACAAAAAACATTATACAAATCACGAAAAAAATAAATCTAAATATAACAAAAAAATACTGTAAATTTGCTGGTTGGAAAGGGTTGGAAGGGTTTGGAAGGGGTTGGAAGGGTTTAGAAGGGGTTGGAAGGGGTTGGAAGGGTTTGGAAGGGTTTAGAAGGGGTTGGAAGGGTTTAGAAGGGGTTGGAAGGGGTTGGAAGGGTTTAGAAGGGGTTGGAAGGGTTTAGAAGGGGTTGGAAAGGGTTGGAAGGGGTTGGAAGGGGTTTAGAAGGGGTTTAGAAGGGGTTGGAAGGGTTTAGAAGGGGTTGGAAGGGTTTAGAAGGGGTTGCTTTCTGCGTTGTTTCTCTAATAGCCGTAAAATAATCACTGATTCCCCTTTAATATATAACAATCAGACACTTTTATTTTAGCTGCCATGGTGATCCTGGTTATGATTGCCATGGTGATCCTGGGAGTAGTGTTGGTTGCTATGACGATAGAAGCGATTGTTGAAGGTTGCCATAGTGTCCATGATTCGGCTCTTGTCCAAGGTGGTGTTAAAGCCAGAATCAAAGAACATTCCAGATCGCAACATCGACTTTGAAAATTGTCGCGACACTCCCTTAAAACTTGTCTAAACAAAAGACACAATGAAAAGATGTATATTAAGGCATTTCTTCTACATGAGTAGAATAAGGTATTAATTTAGACTACATTTGAAATATAGCTTTCTTATTTTGACAAATTATGATATCACACTAGACAATAATGTAATATTATTATGAAACAATATTATTACAAATGATGAAGCTGTCTTATATGACACACAAAAAAACATTATTATTATCATCGTTATTGGGTGGTGCTGACCGGCATCTCGTGGACAGTGGGCTTCTTGCTCCCGTACATCTGGTTGGTGGTCTGGTATCTCACATGTTGACGCTTTGTACTGGAATATTTAGGTACCGGTATTAGACAATTGTAGGCTAGTAGCAATAGTTATAGTATAGGGCTACTCTACTGACCAACTAGTATTAGCCATACAAGTGGGTTAGTTGTTTCCTATACCGCACCTATATGGTGCCTTGTTTTGACTGTCAAAATACTTCCTAAACAGTTTTTAAGCGGTGCTCTACGCCGGTATAAATAAAACGAGTAGCAGCCTAGTAGTACGGTACCGTAGTTGTAGGATGTCCGTGTACTACTGTAGTACTGTCAGTGTGTACTGTATTATAATGTAGCCTGTTACCGTACATAGGATACTACGGTACCGTACAACAGTGTGCTAAACCAGGCTAGGCAGTCTGCTAATACTAGCACCGTAGCGCCCATGTAAAGCACCTGTAGCCACGGTAACAGTCTGGGTGGTTAAAACGTGCCGGTAGATTTTCATCCACCCGGTAAACGTCGCTGGTTTTAACCACGTCGCCGGTTCCAACCATGTCGCCGGTGTTGGCCATCGCGGTGGAAGTGTTTCTCTTGGCGTTTCTCGTTATTATTATTATAATTATCTCAGGGTTAGACTGACAAAACGGTTACCATAGGAACCCGAAGTATCCGGGGGTCACGCACATTCCCGTGAAACGTCCTTGGTCACGTAGCCTTAACGCCACGCCCACAACTTCAGGCCTTATGCAAATAAATCTACAATAATGTAAACTATCAAGATTGGTAATAACAATTGTTACCGTTATTACGGAGAAAAAAACTAAAGGTAAGCAGGACAAAATAAAAGTAAAAACTCAAGTTAGGCTATTTAGACTTTCTTACTATTCATAAAAACTAGGAAACCAATATACCTACTGTACACTAGGCCAGCTGAGTTGAGTCCAAACTGAAGCAGTCTCCTAATCTAGATCATGAGCTATGATTTTAACTGGTCCCAATGCAAGTGTGGACTATTACAATATGCCTGTATGATACAATATTAGTCAAGTACCACTTCTAATGATCAACAACCACACTGGTTTAGAGCGCTCTGTGTCAACATGTATTTAAATACATGTAGTCTTTATTAATCAGCCTAGTCTAACCTGTCTATTACCACTCTCCATCACACAGAACACACACACACACATGCAAAAGAGACCTAACACTGTTTAATGTTCAATCTAATAGGGGGAGACACCATCCAGTCTAATCCAGGGGGGGTCACCAATCTAATCCAGGGGGAGCCACCAACTAGTTTTATAGGGGGAGTCACCATCCAGTTTTATCCAGGGGTTAGGTTAACCTCCAATCACAGTCTAACTGAAGCCATGTACAGGTTACATTGAAGGACAGCTGATAAACCTGTAAAAGGTCATCTAGGCAGTGTTTTAGTACAAATAAGGACTTGATATAGAGTGAGTTTCATATGAAATGTTACTAGCAGACCCATTTCCATGGTCATGCCGCACAGCTACCAGTACGACACTAGGTGGCAGCAGCATAAAAAAAACAATTGAAATAGGGAACATATCCAAATGCTTACTGCACTTGTACTGCACTCTATATATACACACCATCGACCCACTGCTAGACGGACACCCCCCCCCCCACACACACACACACACACACACACATTTAAGAATCCAATATAATCACATTCCAAATTATATTTGTAATAATTTTTACAATCTATGAAATACATGTTTGGTTATACAGTCTTCATGCTTTTTTAAACTGTGTCCTGCTTATGTAAATTTTACCAGCCTAATTCCTATGTGCAGCCTATTTGAGAAACATCTCAAACCAGATTGAAATGGCTAATTTTAATTACGTTAACAGGTACAGAGCTCACATGACAGCACTGACAAGTCCACTGTGAACAAATAGGCAACTGCTATTCAAGTAATGGTAATAATAAAAAAAAAAGACATTTTTATTTTAGTTTATTTTAAATGATTTTATAACATCCAGAAACCTCAAAAGAACCCAGATAGTAACCTGGGTAACTTACTATTCCAAACCAGTAATGTGTATAAAAGTCAATAAATAACAAGCTGTATTTGCATTTTAAAATAAATAAACCAATATAAAATGATGAGGTTACACATTTCACACATAAACATGAGAGGTCTGTAGCTACTGACAAAATGTAGCGTCTCCAGTGAAATAAATACTTTACATTCTGTACAGGCGAATGATCTGTCTACATGAACACAGTTTCTAAAGCATTAGAACAGAGAAGTACAAACATCTAACAAGCAGAGTAGCAAGCTAGGGATGACATACAGTAGCTAGTGCTACATAACCACTCTGTAGCCGCACAATACATACAGTACGTCATGTTGACCCTGAAGTCTGTCCCACTGCTGTTTATTTGCTGCCTTCAAATGGAAGGCCTCTGTTTGTGGTTTTGGAATAACGATGTGATGGTGTTCTAGTTCTTAAAGTGATTAGAACACTGTATTTACTTTAGGCAGCTGGGCCACTATCAAAGCTAACAAATTAACTGGATGGATGGTGGGTTATAGGTTGCAGTATACGACTTAGATGACAATAATGTATACCCTCACATACTGTGTGATTAATGTTTGTAGCTGTACTGGCTGTCCATCAGTTGCACCCACTGTCATAATGTACAGTTGCTCAGAAGCTACATACTCCGTACTACAAGTACACAAACACTAGTCTGCAAGTGTACTGCCTTATTGTTCACATCCTAACTCACGTCAGCTGGCTGGAGAGGTTTTGCACGAGGTATGCTGTCATGGCAATTTATGCTGCATCTCTAAACTGCTCCAAGCAGTTTACCTTCGTGGTTAACTCGATGTTACCCTATAAGCACTGCACCTCACCTCAGCTCCACAAGTAAACATGTGTTTCACGGACATTAAGCGTTCTAAGATCAAATAGGCTTTTCATGTGTTCTCAGGTAACTGGCAATAGCTCACCTTATCGTTTCAATATGCAAACACAGAGGGGGCGGGTGGAGCATGCGCCTCTACACAAAACCTGGTCTGTGTTTTTGGCAAGGCAGAGTTTGTCAACCCTGACTTCCCCTGATAACCCTGAGATAAATCTTAGTAGGTTGGACTCTATTCGTAGTATAGGCCACAGCTGGCTAACCCGAGCCTAACTCACATTAGCTGGCTAACCCGAGCCTAACTCACATTAGCTGGCTAACCCGAGCCTATCTCAAAGCTAATAAGAAAATGTCCACTGCCGGCATGGTAACTGATAAACCTTATGATTGGGTAAGATGAAGTTACGAAGCCCAATAATAAGAAGTTTGAAATGTATTTGCACCTCCTCTGCGCCAAACGCTTTGAACTGAGGGTTCTAGACTGATAACGCAAAATAAAGCTGAGGATGTTATCACCAGGATAGAGGAGATCACAACCTTCTGCACAAGTTCAAACATATATAGGGCACAGGGCTAGGGTGCTCATCCTGGGCTTGATCCCCCATTATGCCCTTAACAGCATGCCTAACCACTACTTATCATGCTAGTAATACACTTTAAGAACACGCTGTAACTGTACTCACTCAGAGTTGCTTTGGATAATAGCATCTGCTAATGAACAGGGTAGGGGTGTCTAGAGTTTACCGGCAGTTATTCGGTTAACCAATCAAACTGATACGATACCTCACCTGTTAGCTCATTGGCTAGATAAGATACCTGACCTGTTAGCTCATTGGCTAGATACGATACCTGACCTGTATCTAATTGGCTAGATACGATACCTGACCTGTTAGTGACTAGTAAGATACAGTACATGCTATGACTTATTAAAACGGTTAACAGATATTGTATAAACTAACTCCACTAGCTGTCAGCCATGTTTTTTTTTCATAAAACATTCATTAAACAAACAGAATTATGGGATTGCCATCTCCGTGACAGATACGCATGATGCTGCCTACAAATCCGATGTATTATGCCATTATATTTACTAATATTAACTCAGTTTTAAGCTGCTGTCAGTCCACTGCTTCCTTCCGCGATGCAAAACAACCCCAGACCAGTGAATGGTTAACCGACCATCACAGACCCTTGCACAGCACTCACACAGCAGACTGGAGATGTAACGCAGCCTAGATCAGATGTCTCCAGTGGGCCAGCCAGGCCTCTGTCCCTACGTAGAGGACCTCCTGGCACTACTGATTAGTAAGTACTGAGACCATCACAGTAGTTCACCAACACACCATCCACCATACTTAAAACCCAGAAGACATCCTTACCTTTAGAAGAGAGTTTACACTGGCTAATTGCCTTTTGATTTGTTGTGCCGTTTCTGTAGATCTATTTAAATTGCTATATTTAGCTTTTTGTCAGTAAACTCTGTGAACCAGACCGACCATCCAAGCAGGGCTTTGAGACACAGGCTGGTCCAATCTCCCACTTTGAGGGGGCATTGCTGCAATGGGCTGAATCAAGGCTTTAGCAAGGGACTTCAGAGGGCAAATTTAAATTGCATTAGCTCGCCTTTAACCTACAGAGGAAAGTCAAAACATTCTTTGAGACAACGGTGACTGTTTCAGGATTCAACCTGAATCACTCAACACTTCTAATGATTCCTCAATTCATTATGAGGGTTTAGTTATGGTATACAAGACTCAGAAGACAATGTTATGTTAAAGAGCAGAATAGATAAGAGACAGACAGGTAGACACAAACAGAGAGACAGACAGGTAGACAAGGAGCTACAGTGAAGTGTAGTTAGAAATTGGCCAGTTTGTATAAATTGGATATGTACTCTGTGGTTGCTATAGCAACAGCCTTCCTCTCCAGATGCTGAGGTGTTGGTGTCCACAGAGAGACTTCATCCATAACGCATCTCTTCCTGCGGCTCCAGAGCACCTCTCAATGGCGTCACTAGTCATTACACTAGACTAGGCGACTAGCCTGAACACAGCCTGCAAACAGACAGGCAGACAGGCAGACAGACAGGTAGTGATGGAGGCAGATATGCAGCCAGGCAGACAGACAGGTTAGATGTATAAGCAGCAGCCAACTACATGTTAGCCTAGGTTGTCATGGCAACACAGTCCACGTGACCTGAGGTAGCTGGTTTAGCTGAAAGGTACTAATGCAAAAAAAACTGGTAGTGTTAGGTTGGTTAGTAGTGTTAGGTAAACTATTAGGCTAGTAACTAGCCTAGTGGTGGTTGGTTGGTAGTGTTAGCTAAACTAGTAGGCTAGTAACTAGCCTAGCGGTGGGTCAGTAGTGTTATGTAAACTAGTAGGCTAGTAACTAGCCTAGCGGTGGGTTGGTAGTGTTAGGTAAACTAATAGGCTAGCAACTAGCCTAGCGGTGGGTCAGTAGTGTTATGTAAACTAGCAGGCTAGTACCTAGCCTAGTGGTGGGTTAGTAGTGTTAGGTAAACTGGTCAGGGTTAAACCAAATGCAGACAGAAGCACTAATGTGCCTAGCGGTGGGTCCTACATGTGGCTGAAAGATTCTGATGTTCTAAAGAAATCTGAGGCCTAGCTGAGAAAAGCAGTTAACGTTAAGTGAACTGTGGTTAGCAGGGTTAGATAGACTAGTAGGTTAGTAGATCACAGGAGTGTTTGCTTAGAAAATATTGTCCCCATGACATCACAATGATGCAATCTTTGCCACCTGTGTGACGCATGCGTATTTACATGTGACGCGTCATGCGGCAGTAGCTTGCACACGTCTCACAGGCATTACTACAGAGCACACAGACAGGCAGAGCAGCAGTAGCATCAAGCTAGCAGGTAGAGCTACAGGGCGGTCATGGCTGGTTCTAGAAGCACAGACACACTGGGCCCTAGCTACGTGTTGCTATTGGTCTCCACTGAACAACCTGATGACATCAGCAACACTAATGTTGGCAGAGAAGACTCGGCCAATCAAAACACATATCACAAGCAGAAGCAGGCTTCTGCTGAGAGTTGTAGAGGTCATATAAAGGCCATACGTCACAAAAACATTTACAGTTCATAAAAAGTACAAAAGTTGATACAAATTAAAATTAACATAGATCACATTAAAGTAATTAAGTCACATGGGTATGTCATGTGTAGATAATACATGTTAAAAGTCATACGTAGGTCCATTTTAAAGTAATACAGTAGTTTATATCATATTTAGGATATTTAGGTCCTTTCAACATAATACAGTATATTATATGTAGGTCATAGCACCTTTGGCATTGCTGTCCAAGAAGACTTTAATGTAGGACGTTGGGACGTATCCTTCCTCTTCCAAGTTCCTCCTCACTCTGGTCCAGCCATCCCCCTTGTCTTCCTCCACCACAGAAAGTAGTTCCCCTTCTACCATAGAAATGGTTCCTTCATTCTGACCTGCATCAAACATTGTATAAAGTATACATCTACGTGTCAATGACACTTGTGTATATGGCAGATACTGTATCTTCAGAGGGAGTGGAGTTTACCCAAATGTTTTAGTGGAGGGCACTTCCGCATTAGACTTTGGAAGGGGGGGGGGGGGGGGGCTTTTCCCCCTACATGCAGGCCGGAACCACCCAGTGCCATGCAAGTCAAAGGGGAGGTACACAAATTTCACAATTATATTGCACACTATTTTTCACTGGGAGTGTTAATGGGTATTTTGAGTATATTACATTGGTTCCCAAGTGCCTACGATCAATCTGAGCCCACAACTGTATTTCTGCAGTGAGCGGTTTCATGGTAAATGGACTTTGTCTCAGGCCATATGTGGTAGTTTTAGCTGTCTTGGCGCTGCCTACGTCAACAGCAAAGCGCTGATGGTGACAGACTGCTCTATCTCTGGCTCTTCGCAGTACTGTTTGTCTGTATCTGTATGCAGAATCAAATCACACAGAAGAGAACCGACCTTGGAAGGGGTACAGGGACTTGCAGGTACCAATGCTTGGCAGAGGTTCTTCGTCAAAGTCATCGTCAAACTCCGAACTACGAGATTTTACATTTAACTCTCCACTGTGATCCTCAGTATAGCTTCCATCTGGACTGCAGTGAGACAGGTCAGACAAACAGACAGACAGACAGACAGGTTAGAAAGTACAGGCATAGTCTGCATTTACAGAGAGACTGGACAGATAGACAAACACGTTTGTACAATGCATGTATTGCACAGTCAATTAGGTGGTTATGTAGCTAGTTATCCCACTTTACTAGTTAACTTAAATAATACATATGTTTAAGTGGACCATTCCCTCTCTAATAATTAGATTAGCTAATTTGTAATGTAGTCAGTATACATATTTCTAGTTAGTTACTGAACCAGGAGACAGATCTAGTTGGTAAGGTATCTAGCAGGAGACAGATCTAGTTGGTAAGGTATCTAGCAGGAGACAATTAGTTGGTAAGGTATCTAGCAGGAGACAATTAGTTGGTAAGGTATCTAGCAGGAGACACATCTAGTTGGTAAGGTATCTAGCAGGAGACAGATCTAGTTGGTAAGGTATCTAGCAGGAGACATAATTAGTTGGTAAGGTATCTAGCAGGAGACAATTAGTTGGTAAGATAGCTAGTTACCTCTCTCTACTAGCTGGACCTTGGTTGTTGAGGTTATCCAACTGACTCAAGCTGCTGCTGCCTGGTGTTGTCGCCTGGGAATCAAACCCGCAACTCCCACTTTGCCGTCTGCTGTTTGGTTCTGTCAGCTTGTTCTCTGCCTCTGCTAGCCAGCCCTGCACACACACAGCATATGTATATATATCCATCTATCCATCAAACTTTCCTTTCCAGAGCCTCATTAGCAAGCTCTGCCTGGGCGATCCCAATACGTTCCCAGGCCAGTTTGGAGATATAATCATATAATCTCTCCACCTGGTCACGGGTCTTCCCCGAGGCCTCCTCCCAGCCGGACGTGCCTTAAACACCTCCCAAGGGAAGCGCCCAGGGGGCATCCTTACCTCTCCGGGAACCATCACCTTATCGTGGTGGAGAGGTTTGGGTGCTCCTATGAACCTGAGGACTGTGTTGTCTGGAGCCTGGTGCTCCTGGTAGGGTCTCCCAAGGCAAAGTGGTCTCAGGGGAGGGGCCAGACTAAGAATGGTTCAAAAGACCCCCATGAAGAACTTACAAAGAGAAGGAGTTACCCTGCCCGGAGGAAGCCCAGGGCCCCCGTCTGGAGCCAGGCCCAGATGGAGGGCTCGCCGGCGAGCGCCTGGTGGCTGGGTTTGCCAAGGCGCCCAGCCAGGCACGGCCCGAAAAAGCAACGTGGCGCCTCCCTCTCCATCCTATGGGCCCAACACTCGTGGGAGGAACCGTGGGGGTTGTCACATGGGTCAAGTGGCATTTCTTGAAACATTTTCATGGGGTGGTAGAGGGGTGGCAAGCTTAAATTCAAGGGTGGCATACCTTACATTTACCAGGTAAATTGACTGAGAACATATTCTAATTTGCAGCAACAGCCTGGGAGTAGTTGGGGACGAGAAGAGAGGACAATAAAACCAAGTGAAAGCTGGGAATGATTAGGTAGCCATGATGGCTACATTGGAAATGTGGCCAGGACACCGGGTTAACACCCATACATTTATGATAAATAATAAGTACCATGGGATCTTTAGTGACCACAGAGATTTAAGACACCTGTTTAATGTCCCATCCGAAAGATAGCACCCTAGACAGGGAAGAGTCTCTTTTACTTGCCCATGAGCACATGGATTTTTGACCTTTAGACCAGAGGGAGGAGTGCCCCCTACTGGCCCTCCAACACCACTTCCAGCAGCACCTGGTCTCCAAACCAAGGAGTAACCAGGCCCAACCATCCTTAGTTTTCAAAGCAAACCAGTGGAAAACAGGGTGCTATTATTGTAAAATAGAATAGCTACTCCAGCTGGATGAAGTGGTACCATGACTTGACATGACAGTATTTTTTCACTCCATTCATTTAGCCAAAACCTCTGATACACTTGAATGTGTTTCTAAATGTAAAGTGTAATGTTTGCACTTGCATAGCTTGGAGTAGAGTTAGACTCAGTCTTTATCTTTTTGTTTTTGTTGATAGTGAAAGGTGATATTGATGAGGAGCATTTATAATCTTATACTTTAGCCTCTTGATAATGACTGAGCTGATATTGCGTTACTTAATAATGTTATTAATGATGATACTAATGATACAGCCTTACTACATGAAAATATCTTGCTTACATTAGGCCTATTTAACAATAAACCTCAACAACTTGTCTTTATCCACAGATTAAATTAACAGGCTAGCAATTATGGTTTCCACCTGTTTCACAAAAAACTTGAACACCTTATGGACCGACAGACAGTTTTGCAGCACCGCAACCAAAAACCATTAGGGACTACTATACCATAGTAGACTATAAATGTGCATTCTATTGTGTGTACTGTATATATTTGTTTTTCATCATTCAAATGAAAATGTGCCCTCTATGATTGCATCTATATTCTGGCTTTGCTTAGGCCTACTGTTTTGGCTAAATAGGGTGATAAAGCTACATTAGATTTGCACCATAGGCTAATATGACACCATTCAGTTTAAACAATATTCTTCAAGATTTAAAATATATGAAGACTGAAATGACAACTGTATATAAAAAAATTATGCCTTATTTTAGCCTACCTCATTTT
>JAODTR010005701.1:0-11222 GCA_025399935.1 Amblyopsis rosae
TGAGTCTGCTTTATTGTGTGTATACTGTGTGTGTGTGTGTGTGTGTGTGTGCGTGTGTGTGTGTGTGTGTGTGTGTGTGTGTGTGTGTGTGAGAATGTACATGCATGCGTATGCTTTAGTGCGTGTGTGTGTGTATGTTAATGTATGCATGCAAAATGCTTTTGTGTGCTTTAGTGTGTGTGTGTGTGCGTGTGTGTGTACATGCATGCATCTGCCTTTAGGGTGTGTATACTCTGTGTGTGTGTGTGTGTGTGTGTGTGTGTGTGTGTGTGTGTGTGTGTGTGAGAGAGAGAGAGCGAGAGAGGGCGAGTCAGCTTCGTAAGCGTATGCACACACACGAACATGCAACAGTTCCAGCCATTCCTTTCCTAGCGTTGACCATCTCCTCCGTTGCCATTGACTCACATTCACCCCCGTAACATTGAGCACTTCAAATGCACAGCACATTCCACTTTGCGGGTGGCAACATGACAAGCCAAAGAATGAACCAGCAATCTCCCTCCTCATTAAGGGGACATTCGTGCTTTACACTTTAAAATCACAGCAACAAATTTTTGCATTCCTACGTGTACAGTAGCTAAATGACAAGTGGCAGAATGCCACCGCTGCCAAAAGGAACAGTCTAATTAGTAAGTATCACAGACAGAGCTTGATTATCGCCCAAACAGAAGTGCAAAAGAGCACAGGCAAAATGTCTGTCAGAGCCCGGGCTAGTCAGTTTACACCTCGGCTAAATAAATAATGAATGTGAAATTGACAGTCCACTCATCCACTCCCTCATTCCCCAGACACTAATTAAAGACAGAGGGCCCGATAGGGGGAAAAGGGAAGGGGAGGTGGGATAAATCACCGGGATTTCACTCAGGAAACATTTTCCAAAGTCAGTTTCTACATTCATTCATCAAGGACTAGATGCAAATTGACAGCACACCCACCAAAACCTCACTTGTGGCATATGTATACCGTATACAAACACACAATATGGTTTATACATCTTATTAAACTAGGTTCAACATGGTTTAGCTATAGCTTTAGTTTGTTAGTTTGGTGTCCGTTCAACGGTCATTGTTTGACTGTAATATACTATATGTCTGAACATCACAGAGGTGACTGTGTTCAAAGCTGCCTCTCTAATGTCTTAAATTGTCATTCAAGTCATCGGAGCCTGCTAAATCATTCATAAATCTTAGATTAGATCCCCTGAACGCCATGCTATGCCGTACTCTTCTACGCCTTCCTAAGCTTATTCATTGATTCTCCATTAATTATCTTTTCACTCGACTCAATTATTTAACCTTCTCTTGGGTCCATCTGACGCCAGTCAGTTCTGGTAATCAAGGGACAACCTTATAGCAATCATGCCAAAAAAAGAGCTGCCGGAAGATGAGAATCTGGTGTGTACTGTATATAAAGTGCTAGACGGTGCTAATCATGTCTGGTGTTGTGTGGAGGGCTGAAGGCTATACTCTGCTTGAGGCTGTGTAACTGTCAGTCAGTAGCTGATGTTTACTAAATGAGCACCTTGTCGGAGAGGTTGCGTTCATACAGTCAAGCAGATCGTTTCTAATACTGTGGGTTATAAGTTAGCGTACCGGACGTAGGTATTAAATTAAATCATTTAAAATAACATTTGAAGTAAAAACGTACACTTCCATACAAAAGCTTTCTCACTGTACCTCCAACCATACTCCCTTTTGATGGAGTGTGGCTGTGAGTGCTGTATAGTATGCGTATATGTGTACATGTGCAAGTGGCTGTATGGTTTGTCCAGTGGCATGCCTCAGATGATGCACATTCATACACAATCGCGTTGTGCGACTGTGCTAAAAGAGATATCACGGGGCAATATGTTGTACCTATGAAATTCCCTGGCCCAAAAATAGGTTTTAATACGCTGTGTGTATTGTGTATTGGTAGTAGATCTTACCCCATGGCTTTGTGCACTTCTCCGACAAACCATTTAACCAGCAAGGTGCATATAAATAACGCGCTGAGAACACGGACGAGACAGGACACGGCGCGCGGGGGACAGCCCGAGACGTACGCTCGCCTGGCGGACGGTGAGCGGGAGAGGAACAGAAGACGGGTGAGTTGACAGCGAGATCAGGGGTGGAGGGGAGGAAGATAGATGACTTAATAGAGGTGTAGAGACAGTGGGCTGCTAGACGAGGCATCAGGGAGGCCGCTGTTGAAGGCCGGGATGAGCTCAGGCCCGATGACCAATGGACGCCCACTCAGCATGTCACGTCTTGACAAGTGATCAAGGCTGGCCAGACAAATAGAGAAAATGGGTCTGGGCATTATGTACCAGTTCATCAACCGTCGACGCCTCGCTGCCCTGCATGCAACAGTGCACTGGCTGAACAGCCGGGTAGATAATGAGGTACGAACCACAAAAACACTACATTAATGAATTCTGCCTGATACATTAATTAGTATAATGGATAGCTCAAACACTACATGGTCAGTTTGTCTCGTTTTATTTACATCCGTGCAAAAGGCGATGATCGTATTCATTTATTCCGCGACTCCCGCCGGATTGCAAGGTGGAGCCAGCGATGCTGGAGAAAGCTTGTTGATATTTTAACCATATCAAAACAAAAACACCCCTCCCATCAATGCCATAGGGCGCTCCCTCAGAAGCTCCGCCCCCTTCATTGCCATAGGGCGCTCCCTCAGAAGCTCCGCCCCCTTCAATGTCATAAGTTGCTCTTTCAGAAGCTCCTCCCTGCCACACTGGACACACATTGCCGAGGCTGGGATAGTGTTGTGTGGTGCGGGCTGCACCACTTTGATTGTGTGCCCATTTACAGAGCTTAGGCTGTGTAGCAACACCGGATTCATTTTTCAGCGCGCATAGCAGGCAGCTAGCCCGCTCGCTAAATTTGAAATATATTAGCTTTTAAATTTCTCAATCCACCTTCAAGCAGTTCCCTGCAGCTAAATGAATACTCTCAGGCAACACGGTGGCCCAGTGGATAGCAAGAAGGTCCCGGGTTCGAACCCCGGTCGTCCCGGCTTTTCTGTGTGGAGTTTGCATGTTCTCCCGTGTCTGTGTGGGTTTCCTCCGGGTGCTCGGGTTTCCCCCACTATCTAAAAACAGTGTCATGTGACCAGTGACACTGGCTCCAATCTGGAGTTGGTCCCCGGGCGCTCCACAGCGGCTGCCCACTGCTCCCTTGAGGGATGGATTGCATCGTGCTAGCCGCTGGTGAAGCTAACTGTGAGGGTGTATTGCTGTGGAGCTGCATCGTGCTAGCCGCTGGTGAAGCTAACTGTGAGGGTGTATTACTGTGGGGCTGCATCGTGCTAGCCGCTGGTGAAGCTAACTGTGAGGGTGTATTGCTGTGGAGCTGCATCGTGCTAGCCGCTGGTGAAGCTAACTGTGAGGTGTATTGCTGTGGAGCTGCATCATGCTAGCCGCTGGTGAAGCTAACTGTGAGGGTGTATTGCTGTGGAGCTGCACGTGCTAGCCGCTGGTGAAGCTAACCTTGAGGGTGTCAGGTGACACACCTGCACCATGACGGGATAGCTCTAGACTCTCTGGAGGACGTGTTGTACGAGACAGGGGCGTGCACGTGATGTGGAGTAGGGACGCGCATGTGACGTAAGGTTGGAGCAAGCATATGACCGAGGTAGGGGCGTGCACATGACGTTGGGGCGTGCATGTGACATTTGGTTGGGGTATGTATGTGGTGTTGGGTTGGAGTGTGCACGTGGCAGGGGCGTGCACGTGACATGGAGTTGGTGCGTGCACGTGACGTGCGTGTGACGTGCACGTGGTGTGCACGTGACGTGCATGTGGCTGGGCCGTGCGCATGATGTCTGTAGATCCATTTGCTATTATGGCCTCTAAATCCCCCCCAATCTGAACCTACATGCTGACACTTCAATCTCACGTTGCAGAATGACGACTGCTTTGGGGTTGTGGAGGTGGGGGGTTTGTGATTGAAGGCAGCCGCACTTCATTTACTTTAGTATTGGTAACAAGGCTGGCGTTGACATAGAGCACAATCACACTTGTATAATGAACCCAGTTGGCCACTATCTAAATGTATTCTAATGTCCTTATGTCCTTAAGTCTAAATTAGATCTTAATTCGGTCATGTCTCTGGCCCCCTTATTATCTCACATTTAGACCTGTTTATCTATTAATCTACACTCCCAAAGAGTGTTATATATATATATTTGATATCCTGAATACAATGTGCAAAATAGACAAATATACTTTATGCCTCCTTAGTTCTGATGTAATCTGTCCCTTGGTTTTCTTTCCATCATAGGCGCTTTTAATAGATCAGATAAAGGTCAAGCTATTTCACACAGTCGTGGTAAAATGTCATCGCTCGCTGTAATGACCAGTACCTGTATAACCTTCCCATGCACAGAGACACAGATATGCTACAGTTGGTGTATAATTAGCCTTTAGAGTCGGGAGCAAGATCTGCTGTGGGTACACGGTAGAATAAAAGCAAGGCAAATTAAACGGGTGCCTTTTTCAGTGCTTAGATCTGAAGAAAGGGCAGTATATTTTACTATATATTTGTTTACGTCCATGAAAGACAGGAGGCTGCCTCTGCTCATGTTACTCGGGTAGGTTTGTTTACGGTCTGTATAGCAAAGAAATGCCAATAGCAAACAGAGCGAGCGTTCTATGCTACAGTAGCTTGCCTGCGTGTATTCCATTGGCCCTCGGAGGGTAGGAAAAACCTATTCAATAAATATTCTATTTCCACCGGCCTCTCCCAATCCATCGCCGCCCGTGCGCCGTGTGCTAGGGTCCCTCAGATAAGTTTAACGGCTACTTTTCTATTGTCTCCGCTCTAAGAGGTCGGTATATCACAGCGAATGAATCCTGTCAGTTTTATTACCAGTGGAACAGAGCGCCGCGGATAAAAAAAGAAGACTTCATATACTCTCACATCTCCCTGGCCTCACAAAATAGCCTCACTTGATAAGTCAGTTACTCTACCCCCCCCTCCCCCCCACATCCCCCCCACATCCCCCCTAGCAACCCCTCTCCTCCCCCTTACCTCAGCCCACACACACACACACACTCTCTTTAACAGCCTCCTGGCCCTATAGTGCGTTTTCCTCTCTCTTCCCCCCCCCCCCATGTCTATCTCCCGCCCGCTTATACAGACGGCGATACGGCGTCCGCCCTCCCCTCCCGTGGCCCCGTATCCTCTCAGATGTGTTTACTGGAGGCCCGCCTGTAATGAAAGGGGGCCGGGGCAGAGACCGCCACAGGCGAGCCCTGTGGGGACGATGGGTGGGGGGGGGGGGGAGACCATGCCTCGTGGCTCCTGCGCAACTGCTTGTGCCCCGGGAGGGATCAGCGCAGTGTGCCGCCCGGTTCACATGGATCCTCCTTTGTCCTCCTGCCTTGATCCTTCTCCTCGGTCTGCTCCCTGGGCTAATCCCTCCATGGCTCCCCCTACGCCCCTCTGTCTGGTATCCGCATTAGCAGACACCCCACCCTGGCCCTCCACATGCACAGGGGCTGGACATCAGTCCATGTCGAAGTGACAATTTATTATAACATATTACAGTTCACGTTGCGTTGGAACAATCGGAAAAATGTGTTCCCAACTGGGAAATTTCTAATTTCCGCCCCCCTCAACCCCGGTAAGTCGGCGAAGATTTTGGTACATGAGTTGCCATTGTTTTTGACGTCATACATGGCAGAAAGCTGCAGTGAATATTTGGTTTATGGAATTAAACTTTTGCTAAATGGTGCAAATTCATATATTTCATATTCGAACATTGTACTTG
This sequence comes from Amblyopsis rosae, assembly GCA_025399935.1. NCBI lineage: Eukaryota > Metazoa > Chordata > Actinopteri > Percopsiformes > Amblyopsidae > Amblyopsis > Amblyopsis rosae. The sequence goes on from JAODTR010005701.1 coordinate 5,776, forward strand.
TAATACATGTAAAATATATGGTATTGTGTTGTAACGGCTAGTTGCTGTCCATGTAGAGTGACCTACACACAACACATCTTTGTAGTATCCATGTTGTTTAATAATAATTATTAATATTATTAATATTATAATAACAATAATAATACACTTTATTTCAGAACGCCTTTCAAAACACTCAAGGACATCTTGTACTGTATAGTCAAATATAAAGATCAATATAAAACATCTACTTTTTGGACAAAGGAATATACATTTTAGAAAAGATATACACTTAAATCAAAAAGATTTGGGAAATATGTATGAAATAAAAATTATAATCCATGCTTATTGGGAGGGCAAGGGAGACATGAGAGTGTAACAAAGGGTTAAATGTTATAGGCGACTTTAAAAAGATGGGTTTTGAGATGTTTAGCAAAGGAGAATTTTTCCACATTCCGATTGGAACACACCAAAGTCGGAAGAACGACTTACCATGACAGAATGACTTACTGTATCGACGCAGGAAACGGGACCATCCAAGGAGCATGTGAATATAGCATTAAATAAGTCTCTGAGTGAGTTGTTCAATGTTATTCATAACATATCAACAGTGTTTGATTGCATTTGTTTTTTTATGATGGCTTTGACATTTTTTCCAATACTTCTAACAATTTTCCTAAACACTTAACATACTAACACACATACAACACGCAAATGTCAAAAGAGTTAATTTAATGCTCAAAATCACACATTGTATCCTAAACTCCAACAATAACTCCAACCAGTACATATGTCTACCAAAACACTAACACAAGTTATCTTCCAACAGGACCAGTCAGTCAATCATAGCACAATGTAATAAACACTAACATCAGATGGAATAACAGTGCATTGTTTTATTTTATGTGCCAGGTCTGTTCATATACAATAGACAGTATATTGTGACATACAGTTGTCTGCAGTTTCATTTGAAACCTCACTACTTTTGTAGTGTGGGGTTTAGTAAATTCATGCATTTAGTTTCTTTTGCTGCAGAAATTCAATATACAAAATGACTGTAATAACCCATCTCAAAGTAGCTTTGAAAAAGAATGCACGGCTATACAGTAATTTAAAAAAAGAAGACAAATTGCTACAGTAAAGGCATTACTTTACTGTATTTGCAACAGGACGTTCCTGCAAGAAAAAAAAAAAATGCAATATAGCGGCCATTTACAGTACAGTGTCATATGTATGTGACAATACAAAATACAAAATACTGGAAGAAATATATTGTACTCTTCCCGGTCTTCTGCATTTGATCCACATTACAATATATCTTCTCTGGCAAGGCGTCTTGGGAAAGGTCTTTGGACGTGCCCTGGCATTGTTCAGCTGTGATGTCTCGGCATACCCCCTGAGGGAGGTAGACATTGAATCCCTAAAGATAAAATACAGTACGATTTTGGAGAGCGGAGGCATGCAGTCACTGTAAAACACACATTTCACTTTGCAGTAGATTCCCTTAGACGACACAGTATCCTACCTGTTGATTTCTCAAAACATCCGACGATGGATGGCCCTGTGTCCCGGCTGAGATTTGGCTGTATTCGTTCACCAGCCTCTCTGTATGATTGCCTGTGGTTAATGCCAGGGTCTATGATAGTAGCTAGTAGCTCTTCTTTGAGAGCCACCACGCCTACTGTAACTTGCCTCCTTCTCCCTTGTCATGGTACTGGTCTTATTCTCTCCATTTTTCTTTTTTCTTTTCTTTAGCTTATAAGTTAGGTTTAGAACATGATGTTATCTGTTCTGACATACAGTGTGAAAGCATTTGTACGTTTGGTTTGTAACTTGTGTGTAAAATAAGTTCAAGCAGTTGAAATGTGTGTTAACTATGCATTTTGTGTCAAAACAACAAGAAATGTGTTCATTGTATCGCCTACACGAACGGCTGTTGTGCTAACTGTGTTAAGAGTTAAGCAAAATTGTTAAATGTATTGGAAAAATTGTCACCACGATCGGAAAAACAACTGTACAGCCCTGGGAGTCAGCGGGAGAGCAGTCCTCCCCCTTTTACACAGATTTGCCAAAATAATGAGCCAGATGACATATGCCGAGTGTCAATAGCAAGCCACAACAACAGCACTGATGTCAGTCGCAGTCAAATATGCAAATGTGATATTGGCTGTCGCTACACATGTCACGCAGAATGACAACATAACCTTTACAGATGACAATAGATGGGTGTACTTGGGAGAGCCTTATGAGGACCTCTGAGAGCCTGCATTGTTTGTTTTGGTTATTCATTATTCTTTTCGGACGTTGTTAAATAACTTCATATTATTGCCCGATAACGTCCTCATGAATATTATCATGAGCAACTATTCTCATTTGAAATGTTGTAGTGTTTACATCAGAGTTCTTCAAGGTTTTTTGGGCCAAGGACCCATTGACTGATAGAAAAACAGCACAGGGCTATACTATCACATACGGTATAAAATATTTAGTTGCTGGGCCAATAATGTGTAGGGCGGCCTTTAGTGCCATGTATAAAAGTAGGCCGTTAACCAAGCCATTAAAATAATGATTGACAGATTTATATAATTATGTCAGATTGTATTTATGTTCATGTATATTTTCTGACATTTACATTTTTGGAAGAAAATAAGTTTTGGATCAAATAATTTGGAGGACCCCCTGCAGCACCTCTAAGGACCCCTCTAGGGGTCTCAGACCCCCTGTTGAAGACCTCTGGTTTACATACATAAGAGTAGCATAGAACAATGCACAAGGATCAGGCTGGCTGACAGTCTGGGCTCTTTATTATTAGTACAGGTCACAGGTCACAGGTTAGCAGTTTTGCCACTTCTCCCACATTCATTGACCCTGTGCTCTCTCTGCTTGCTTATATACAGTAGGAGACAGGTGACTCTTTCCCTAACCTGACATGCCAGATGAATTGTTGTCACAAGTCCATCTGGGAAGTCGAAACGGTTTGTGAAGGGCAGGTACTTAACCATCTGGTACTTTTCACTGTCAGCACACCTAAACCACGTCCATATACCGATCAACACGACGCTGATTGGAAAGTTCAATTGCTACTCGGACACATTCAAAATGATTCCGAGCCTTTCCAGACTGATTCTCACAGCAAAATTAAACTGAAGTCGAGCTTCAGTTTAATTTTAGTAGGTTACTCTTTCCCCACATCTGCTCCCAATCCTGGGAGTCCCGTGAACCACACCCACACAACTCACATAGACAAACGTTGCCGTCTGACATCATCAGTCAAGTCATTCATATTCAATATTTAAATTAACACCTTTAAATGAATACCTAAGAGATGTAGCTACCTTTCTGTGGCTGTATATGGGTTAGCGAGTTAGTTTGCTAACTAGGTATTCTATGCTAACAAGTGCACATGTTCACTGACGAGGTGAACATGATATAAGAGTGAGAGGGCTCTGATTGGTTATCATTATTTGACCAATGTTGGTCCAGGAATGCCTGTGAGATGTTGAACCGGAGCAAAATTGCATTGTGCTCTCATAGACGTAGCTAAACCACACCCACACGCACGATGACACAATCTGCTTAACTATCTGCCACCTCAGTATTCCTCAATTTACCACCAATATAATTTGTAAATTTGTTTTTTGTTTTTTTATTATCAAATAAAATACAAAAAAAACCATAAATATAGATTCCATTCACACTTGGTGAACAAACAATATCAAGATATTTGCAGGAGGCTTTACTGCATACTGGTGCATTGATGTTAGAGGTACAGTGTTCAATAGCTGTATGGTCAGTTTTACTGTGTTGTAGCTGGGCTGTGAAACCCCAGGAGATAGACCACACCGCTCCTTTAATCAATCTGGTTTAGAGCGGACAGGGACACGCTTAACTGCTGGCCGACAACACGCTCTGTATTGGATGCGGCATCCGTGACCTGCATCTAAGTTAAACAGAGGTGTGTGTTGCGCTGTATGACAGTATATATGTGCAGGCATGCATCACCTCTGGGGTTGATGAAGCTAGGGCGTAATGGAACTGCACATGGAAACCACATTATGTTAAAAGCATATATGTAATTTGAAAAAATAATGGGAAGAAATGGATAAAAATACAATAAAAAGTTGGCTCTTCCATTTCTATACAACAGACTCTTTTTAAATGCGAGTGTGCTCATTGGGGGCAGAATGGACCCCAGAGCAATGAATGTGACATGATAGTAGTTGAGTTGCAGATCATATTCTGTTGCTGTCATGGGGTTGTGCTTGGCCTGTCAGCCTCGCTGACAGAGATTGAGTGCTCCCAACGTGAATGGACATTGAGCCAGACACAAGGCCACCAATGGCTGACGCATGTCCGCTGATTGGAGCTGGTGTACCAGGATTATTGATGCAGCCTACTTAGAAAGCTGCGTAAGTAAGATGCCTAATGTAAAATGACACAGTATCATTTAATGTCATTTATAAACATGCCCGTTTTGGGAAGGGTGTTTCTAAATGTATAGTACTACGGTATACCTTCCAATATAAGCAGTACTTATTGTGTACATCGCTTCATATATATCATAAATTCTATATTTTCTCATAATCCCCATACATTGTAAAAAGAAGCTGTCACCCTAGAGTAAAATGATAAAGTCTACAATATACTAAAAAGGACATAATTCATTTACATGTTCAGCGAAGCCTAATAACGTATACGTCAACAAGAGTAAACCCAATTAAATGTGTTAACAAACAATTGAAGATCCACTGCTGCTTGGTCAATAACAGAATACTGCCAAACAGCATGCAAATGAAAAACCCATCGGACTCGGCCGCCACTCAATATGCATATTGATCTGGCCTAGGATCATAAGCAACAGGTCAATAGCTGGGTTAGATAGCGATGCTGTTTTTACCACTGGCCTTCCCCTGTATAGAGAACCTTTCATCCCCAGTGTGTCCGATCGTCTCCACAGCAACCAGATCAGATCTGCACCCTCGATCCTAAGCTCTGGACTTACAGGCCACAGCAAAGATGTCAAGCTGATCAATAAGATACTGCATCACCCCGTTCTCAATTCACATCTTAAGTCATAGGTCACAACACAGGTCCCATCTGCCCTTGCATGAATACACCTTATGTTATGGTGAAAACACACGCCTCAAACAGAAGACCGCTGACACTCATGCCTGGAATGGAAAACCATTTTGCTGCAACGCCATATGTGGATGCAGATCTCTTGAACACAGTTAGACAGAGCATTGTGTGGTAACTTAATCATCAACCAATACACACATATCATAATAACAGCAACATATATGCAATAATACACATGCCTTCACCATATTACACAACCACATCAATCAATCAATAATCAATCTTTATTAATATAGCACTTTTCATACAAATTAATGTAACACAAAGTGCTTCACACTACGTCATTAAAAACAATACAAAATGAGTAAAAACAATACAATATATAAAAA
>JAODTR010005702.1:0-11222 GCA_025399935.1 Amblyopsis rosae
CATACATATATATACATATATATATATATATATACATACACGTAGCGTCTACGTAGCCCCGGCTCCGTAAACAGGAACATAAACAAAGTGGCGAACGCGGCGCTCACATCAACAAAGCCTCCAACAAAGTACTACTCTTTGCTTCATAATGTGTTTCGACAAGTGAGAAACTGTGTTGATTTGAGCTCAAAGTTAGCACAAAAATGAATGCTGTTAATTATTACATTTATAACATTTATAGCAACTTATAACATAATGCATGGTAGTTCAAACGTAATAACCTTGACAGCTCAAGATAAAAAAAAAAATAATAAAATAAAAGAAAACATGATAGTTTGGATTTGGAAGCCGGCTTGACAGACGCGCTGCACTATTCCACATCTAGAGACGGGGAGAAAAAAACAACAAAAAAACAACAACAACGACGACGACGACGTGGAAGTAAATTATTAATGTCCCAATGTTATATAGCCAATATTCATAGAGTGCAAAGGCAGAGCGGGCGGGGCGGCATTCCGGCGAACCGCCTTAACCCCCCCGTGCTCAGCGCCTGTCGACTGGCAACTCTGAAAACATGGCCTCTCTTCTTCTGTGCGTGCAGCTTGGCAGCGGCGCTGTCACCAGCAGCCGCAGCAGCAGCGCTGCTAAGTAACGGACCCAGGTGGCCCAGAACTGGGATGGGGGGGGGGTTCTGTAAAGTCACTCACCGAGTTCCTGTCACGGTTAAGTAGACAGGTGCTTACCCTTACTGCCCCCCCCCCCCAATATCTTTATGCATATTTATGAAATCTTAGCCCTCACCAGTCTTAATACGTTGCTCATTAATGTCACAGCTGCCAAATACTGACTTTTTAAAAGCGCATAAATAAAACAGCTCTTAAAGACCCTGACCCGCTTAAATACGACGCTTTCCACCGCCGCTTTGATCCGCAAGCTTTTCATTATTTAAGTCTCCGTGTGTCTTTATTGTGCGCCACTGCAAATATGGGCTGTAGCTTTATTTAGAGGAGCTACCTATCCCTTCATCTCCCGTGCTCTAATACGGCTCTCATGTGGATGCATAAGCCAGAGACGTCTAAGCACTCATTATGGGAACAGAAAAAGTTACTGAGCGGGTCGGATTGGGAGCTTACGGCTGGCTCTCATCGAGAGAGAGAGAGAGAGAGAGAGAGAGAGAGAGAGAGAGAGAGAGGAGAGAGAGAGAGAGAGACGGGGGTGGGAATGGCTTTATCGTCTCGGAGGATTTGTACGATGATTGCTCCCTAATTCGGACTCCCGCTCTGCATGTGCCTTTCTACATTCCCATGAAGAGTTGGTCCGGGGTTGCAGTGTTTACTGCACATGAGAGGGGAGGTTGAGAGGAGACGTGGATGGAACTAGACAAGGTTTCTGGCCCGCTGTAATGTCTCAGACAGGACGAGGGGCTGGTCTGGGGTCAGCTCAGAGAGGGCCCGTGGATGAAAGACTCAGCGAAGCGTCACAAAACATTTCAATTAGACAGGAGACATTTCTGCGCTGAACATTATGATGCAGCTCAGCATTTGAAAACGTACCGCTGGATTTAGTCCAGCGCTTGTCCGTCCGTGCTGCGTTTTCCTTCAAGACCGAGCAGGTTGCTGCCCGCAGCACGGCTTGCATTCTGCGTCGTGACGGCAGCGGTGATTGCATCTTTTAATTTTTTTGGCTGCTGTGCTCTGCAGTGGAGAGGAGGGCACAGAGGTGGAGATCAGGAACGTCATCACAAGACAACTCTATCTTTTAAATATCACACCAGCAGATGTCTGTTTTACCCATTTCTCTGGCCCATTACGCTGATTTGAACGATTTTCGCAGACCTTGTGCATTCTACCAAATCACCTGGTGTTTACAATGAATCGGGTGTCTCAGTGTCAAGCTTAACCTCTTAAAGAGACACTCCGTGATTCCGTTATAGCACCCTATAAGCCTGCATTTATGCCCTGTAGCTCACGGTTTACATTACCTATCACAACTATCAGCAGGGTGCAAGAGGAGGTGTGGGGGGGGGGGCTTAGCCCCCGACCAACCAGTTTCATAAAAACATTGTTGTTTTGGTTTCAAACTCAGGGAGCACCCTTACACTTGTTTTTCAATGTGTACCGCTGATCTGGGGTGTGCATTTGTTCCAGGACGCTATCACACAATCGAGGAGGCCCCCCTTTAAATTGTTTTAAATACCGCCCCTCCCTCATTAGTTTGCTCAAATCTATTATTTCCCGAGCGGTCCTATGTTCTTCTGTCCTATGTATGTAGATAGATGAGGTATGGAATGAGCTAAATCATATATAGCAACGTTTTCTTTTTTTTATATACTGGTGTATATATAAGGTGCAGCAGAGAAAGTATAGCAGTGAATGCTGATGATAATGAACTGAAATCTTATGAAGAAAAGGCACAGCGAACGAAAAAAGGTCAGAATGGAACAGAGAATGCATTCACATGTACACATTACCTATGTCTGAACCCTGACGTGTGTTCGACTTCGTTATTGGATTTTGGTCCTCTCATCACCCCCCCCCCCCCAATCCCCCACATGCCTCTGAGAGTTAACAAATTAGCCGGGTGGAGCTCTGGGTGAGGTCAAGGGTCACGCCAGACACAGGGAGGTGCGGCGTGACAGGCTTAGGGCCACTTGGACTCCCGCGCGTGGCGGAGCAGATGTTAGCGCCGGCGACGGCGGTGTGATTATCGCCACGGCGAACGGGTGCGGCGGCCCTTGGATGGATGCCGGTAATTACCCAGGCTCCCCCGGGGGAAGGCAGATGACACACGCCCGCCACTCTTGGAGATCACAAGGGCGTAATTAAAGCTGCAGTAACAGTTGTTAATAGGGCGGCTAATAAAGGTAGCCTGGGTGGAAGGTCGGAAGTAAGGGGGGTGCAATGGAGGAAACACCACCCCCCCATCCGTGTCCTCACCCTCCTGTTTGTCTTGCATGCTGTGACCTTCATGTAACACGATGGGTGCATTCAAATACAGGCCAGTCCATTTGTGCAAGGAGAAAGTGAACTGAACTGAAAGCTAGCAACCGCAGCTAGCAACCACGCTAGCTCCGCGTATGTGAGAAGACACTGCGAGTGACACCAAAAGTTCCCTTATTAGATAGGTCAACGTTTAATGTTTTAAAATTATAATATTAAGTAATGACATACGAATGACATTGGGAAAAAAAAAGTATAATAACATCATCCTAACAATGTTGAAACCCCTGCAACACCCAAGGTGACTCATTTCAATTCACTTTCAACTGAAACTGAGAAACACATTCTACACAAAAGCCACCGCCGATTAAAAGTCCAGCACAGAAACACAATAACCGAGTCACCTCAGGACCTCTGTGGGCCCGGAAGTAGCCGAGAAACTCAAGTGCAATAGACGCGTTAGCGAGTGACAGGTATGGTTTTGTCTTGCTCGGTAGTGTGTGATACAGAGTGCCCACGCAGAGCTCTTAAAAGCACCATACAAGACCCGAATGTCAGCGCACATCACCGCAGCCTTTTAGAGCCACAAAACCCTCTTGACAGCACCAAAATGGCTTCTCGTGCATTTTTGTGTGGTAGTCTCGTCTTATAAATGCCATGTTCGACCCTCTCATTCACTTGATGGGTCGACGCATTGTCCTCTTCAAAAGGCTAATGGGTAAAAATACATGTTGCCTTGGGACAACTTTGTTTGAGAGACATAAATGGCTTTCAGTAAAATTATTAAAATATAAAATTTAAATAATAATCACAGGCAATTTTGTCTTGGAAATTTTTTCCCATCTTCTACAACCTTGGAGGCATTTCTGTCCATAATCCAATCAAATAATTCAAGAGTCTTTTGGTTATAATTCATTCTTACACAGAAACAATCTCTATAACTCACACAAAAACCAGTCCTTTTGAAATGGATGTAAAACGATGTAAAGCTAACTATAGTGCAATACACTATAGAGAGCCGAAGTCCCTTCCGCATTATGGGACCTTAGTTTAAAAAAAATATGTATGGTAGTCAACGGTGAGAATAAGATTATTTTTAGATCCCGTTTGCTTTGTGACACAAAGTACACATATGATGTCTCCAAAATAAGGTCCCATAAAGCGGAATTGACTCTCTATATTTCCACATAATTTTCATTGTAGTTTAGCCAACAATCAGCTAAATTCCCATTGCCCAGACATCTGTCTCTACTACATGTTCCCTGTGAAGTTAACGATAACTAAAGTGCATCAGAAGATGTACCTCTGAATAAAGCCTGGCACAATGTGAGAGAAAACACGTCTGATGCCTCACCTAATTATACTAAAGACTATGTTTGGAGGGTCCCGACGTCCCATGAGGTTTCGATTGTGTCTTCTTGTCTAACCGGCTATTTTCAGGGCAATTTGTACTACAGAGAGAGGGAGACCTTGAGCAGAATGAAGAAGGAGCGTGGCATAGGCAAAGGGAAGCATTTGACTGTGGCGATAATGTGCGCGTCTGCCAGTCAGCTCTGTCTCTCACAGTGGAGGGGAGTCCCAGAGAGAATTAGCCACACTGAGCTTGACACAGAATACCCACCCAGATAAATGGCAAGGTTCTGGCAGGGCATATTTTTAGCATTAACTCGCTGACCCAAAAAAGTGATGTCCGCAAAATGAGACCCCCAGAGACACCGGTGATGGGGGGAAGATCAGTCATTTCCTAGAGACTGTTATGGAGTGAATAGCAGCAAATGAACCTTGCTCTTTAAATGGCTGCCTTTGGGTTCTCAAAGAGAAAGGTTCCACAAGGAAATAGGTTGCCAATTAATCGCTGCCAAGCACGTTATGGATCGACTACTGTATATTTCTCCTCCAATAAAACTGGCCACATGACATGAACCCCTTCAAAGATACAGTATCTTTGTGTGAAAATGTGTTATCAATTCAATTCAAGTCAATTCAATTCATTTTGCTTTATTGGCATGAACGTTTAAAGTCAATGTTGCCAAAGCATAACAAATAAAACAAAGAAACAAACTAAAATACAGGCTGTCCAACAATCTGGACATTTACATAACTGTTCCATACAATTTGGACAGTATACAGAACATAACATGAACATCAATGTAACATAACTGTTATATAACCCATAACCCATATCCCATCTCTCTCTCTCTCTCTCTCTCTCTCTCTCTTTCTATCCCACTTTTATCAGCAATGAAAATGTGAGACACTCCCACAACACAAATGTCTGCATGCCCTACACTTTCCAGGGCTGTTGTCAGAGTTTCATGACTTATTCACTCATTTTGTCTCACTCAGGACATCCATATTTGATGGGGACGGAATCTGTGTTTTCCCATGGCACGCACGCACACACACAAAACAGACGTACAGCGCATGTTGTTGACAGCAGTAATACATAACTGTTCACTCTCTGGGGTGTGCAACACGCATTGTCAGTAGGCACACAACATACAGACCTGCAGCGCCTAAGGCTGTCTCTTAGCAACAACACAGTGTCAGCCATAGGTTACGTCCTGTCATGCTGTGCTAGACAAGCAAGAATGCTATAGCGTACATCTCTACTTCATAGCAACATTATAGGTTTTCAAGTGACCTAAGTGGATAATATCTGCTGGGATACATACCAATTTCAAATGTCCTCGAGGAAATAGATTCTATGGTAAATGACAAAAGCAATAAATTACAATACATTTTAAGTAACAATCATGTGAAAATAAGGCCTAAAATTATTTTTGCCTTTGAGTATTTGTTTGAAAATAATCAATGGATTATAAAATGTATATATTTTGGGACCAATCTAATCCAGACCCAGGTTTAGCAAAGAAACGTATTTGAGTCTGCTGGGTTCAGTCTAACAAATCGATAGAGAGCCTAAGCTACATCCGCTTTATGGGACGATAGTTTGGGATAAATATATATGCTTTATGACACAAAGTGCACATATGATGTTTGTCTATTGTTCAAGTCCAGAACGTATACGCTATAAAGTAATCTTTAGTTATGTGTTTAACCGCTCAGTGAACTACAGCTTTCGTCTCACACAACATACGTCATCTTCGGCTTGTGGGTTCTGGCGCCAAAACGTTGTGACACTTGTGCGACACGGGGTTTGTAGTCTTACTAATTACATATTTTCAGTCTTCAACAAATGCACGTCAAACTGAGACTTTCTTGACTTTAAGAATTTTCTATTTGGGATTCTTTAAAAAACTATAATTGTTTTCCTCTCGAAGTAAATCGTTTGGTGTAACCTCATACACTCTAATGGCAGACATGACTGAATTAACATACTGTTTTACTTGATTAGCTACACATAACCACAGTTAGCACTCATCAAATCTAATTCTGGCTGGAAATTCCTACATGGTGTCACGTCCCAACTGGCAGGTTGTGTCCAGAGCCATGGATAGAGAGAGTTACGGCAATGGAAGTTTAACATTTTCAACAGTTACATGATTCATGGAGAGGCAAATTGTTCAAATTACCCTCCAGTCCCCGAGGGGGCCCACCTTAAATATTTTATTTTGACGAGGGGGGTTGGCTACATGAAGCGAGGATTCGGTGGATCCTCTCCCTGGAAATTTTGAGGTTCAAACTCTTCATTTCCTGCATTTTGGTGAATTTATATGCACCAAAAGCCTTAAAATTACAGTATGTGAAAATAGGTGGTTTGCTTAGGCCTATCACAAATTTAACACAGTAATTCATCTATTTACGTTCCCCTGCTAGACAAATAAGTCTAATCTGGGTTGATACGCAATGCACAAAAACTGTGCGGCCGGCTGTTTTAAGGTGCGGAACAATGAACGAGAAAGTAACGGAAACCAGAAAATTCTCATTTATAAAGGATTTTATAATAGAAAATGATAAACGGCACAGGTAAGCTAAATAATGGAAAACACATAAACCTAATAAATTGGCCCTACAAGCCAAGGCTTGATCAGATGCACCCCGGCGACAATCGCCGATACGAGAGTAAAAGTTAAGCATAGCCGTATTTTTTATTTAGGCTGCATGTTGCATGGTGTTGGGCTAAACACTGTGACGCGGTCTACAAAACCGGACCTGAGAAGAGCTCTGCCTCACGCGGTCTGTGTCTGCTCTAACAGTCCATTACCACGAAAGTAACTAAATGAATGGCCCCCCAAACCTGCGATTTATAATTGAACTAGGGATGCCATGGCCAGAACTAAGGGGGCCGGGCCATCCTGGGCCTCAGCGTAATTCGACTCTCTCTTTACATGGCTCTGGTTGTGTCTAAACTGATTTGGCAACATTTTGTCTTCTCTAATCTGCTCAAATCAATAGAAATGTTCGCCCTTGATCTGACACGGGGGGGCCTGATCAATATGAATATTGATCAATAAGTGGTATTGGATGGGTGGTGAGGTCAGCCACAGTTGGTAGGGGTTGAGGCTAATCAGCTTAAGTTGCCCGCAAGCAGTAAAATGGGGGCTAAGCAGTGTTAAACTACTGACCTGGCTCAGAGAGAGAGAGAGACTGTAGTATATAATAGTATGGGTATATATAAAATACAGTATATGTATACATGTACATATACATATACTGTATATATATATACAAATAAAGTACATCCTCTTTGTGTTCTGTGGTTTTGCAGGACATAACAACAATCATCTGTTATTTAGCAGGTCTAAAAATTTGTGTGACCGCCTCTATATAAACCAAGGTTTTAGCAGTTTGCTGGTCTGGAGCAAGCAGCCTTGCAGTAATTGAGTCAACCATGACCTCCTATGTATACAAAAGTATTCTAGAGTCAAATGTGAGGCCATCTGTCTGACAGTTATAGCTTGGCTGGCTTTAGATCATGCAAAAGGACAATGATCACAAGCACAGCAGCAAATCTACAACAGAATGGCTGAATAAGAAAATAACCAAGGTGTTGCAATGGCCCAGTTGAAGTCCAGACCTCAACCTAATTTAAATGCCATGGCGGGACCTTATGAGAGCAGCGTATGAACAAATGCCCGCAAACCTCAATGAATTGAAGCCACGTTGTAAAGAAGAGGGGTCCAAAATTCTCCACAACGATGTGAGAGACTGATAAAGTCATACATAAAATGGTTATTGCTGCTAAAGGTGGTTCTACAAGCTATTGAATCATAAGGCGTACTTAGTTTTTCACACACGGCTTTTCACTGGATCGTGCCATCCCTAACACACACACACACACACGCACACACACACACACACACTATGTGTCACCAAAAGGCATGTTCTAGTCTGGGGTCAAGGATGGGCAGAATCATTAGCAGAGAGCTAGAGGGAGGAGGGGACAAGAAGGGTCACATGACGTGAAAGATGACATGGGACGGTCTCTGCCTTTAAACCGGAGGGACCTTGAGCACCAGCGACAGACATGACAACATAAAAATAGGAAGAGCGGGAGAATAGGAACCAGATGGCAGAGGAAAGGTAGAAGGAGGGGAAGAATGAAACGACGCGGAGCGAGGGCATCAGGGCACTGGGTGACCTTTTCAGTGAACCCCCCCCCTTTACACAGCGGTCTTTGGCCAAGGTACACTTTTATTTATAGAAGGTATTTATAAGAGCGATCTTCCCGAGGTTATCCTGTGCAAAATGCCAGTTCTCATTACCAGCCTGGGCCTCATTTTACGGCTGGACGGGTCCGTGCAGCGGGTGGGAAGGGGGGGCACAGCGTGCGGCCCAGGGTCACCTATTAAATTCGCATGTTGAGGGAGCGCGTCATGCTCCTCTCATCGCGACACGGCGGGGAAGGGGGGGGCGACCTGTCAGAGCAGCATGCGTGAGACACGGGCGGGTGCGTCTGTGGGGCAACGTGCACCCACGTGTTTTAATTGACCAAGCCCCGCCCCTTTTCGCCCTGTCCTCCAATAACAGTTGAGCAGGTTTGGGACCCGACAGAAGCTCAACTGTCGTGTCATCTGTTTGTTTTCCTGTTATAGCCTATGCTGTTTTGTCCAACCTAGTTACAGTTACTAAGGGGGGGGGGGATTGGGATCGGTCAATTACTGTAACTAAAGAAACGCCCGCCTCAGAGGCTATACACATGTATTTTTGTCAAACTGTTTGTTTCGGCCATTTTGAATACAGTGTTAATGTGAATGTCTCACTACTGCCACACATTTAGCAAATGAAAACTGCAGTGAGATTTGTGAGCGCTCGGTATCTTGTCTGTTGGCCGTACAGCATTATGGGCTGTCGAGGCTGAACACAAACATCAGCTCATAAATCATAGATATCTCCTTCTGTTGATCTATGAGTGCATTTACACAATATTGAGAAACTAACAATAGAAACCCTTACTCTGAGTTTCTATTGATTTTATTAGATTAATTTCATGGAAGCTGGTTTATTCATTCCCTATTTAAAACCCTATTGTGTCTACGACAGCATCTATGTCTGTGAGAGTCTCAAAAGATCTCCGCTTCCATATACACAAATGCAATATACAATTTGAACCTGAAATTTGCCTCTACTGGACAGTTTTCTCCACAAGAACCACATTTGGCAAGCATCTCTACTGTCACTGTTGTCATGGAGAGGACATTCGCATTTGCATACACACATGCATTTGTGGCATTTCTGCATACATCTGTGTGTGTGCGTGCATGTGTCTCTGGCCCGAACATCACAAGTCAACCTGGTGAAGCACCTGGGACCCCTCTAGCAGTGCCCCGGAGTCCCAGCATGGGGTCATAACAGCCCAGGGACCCAGACAGACAGACAGACAGACAGACAGACAGACAGAGCAGTGGAATGTCAAGCCAAAAACCCAGCCAGAGATGCACAGACTGCAGGAAAGAGGGCAAAAAAAAACCCAACAGCCTTCTATTCACACAACAAAGCAAATGAGTCACCTCAGTGGAATGGATGTTGGGATCCCTGTACGCTTTCTTGCTCAAATTAAGACATGCAAAGAAAGCATGCGACATGTTAATTGCAACAAAGCAAACACACACACACACACACACACACACAACCCACCCACCTTTTATACCAAAGTAGAGATATGGATGATAATGCACAAAGGTGTGGCACCTGCACACGAGTGCTCTCATTTGTCTCAGGGTGGAGATGTAGGTGGCGCTGCAGGTGGAGATGTGCAGTTGCACTGGGACGCATGCAGGGGCCATGTGGGGTCTGGCCACTGTTCACCCTAGCGCAGCAGTATTCACGTTCAACGACAGTAGACAAATCTGTTTCCACTTTGACTCGCTCCCCTCTTGAGGGAGTATAGGCTTAACGGGGAGGGGGAAAAAAAAGTCTTAGACTTAAAGGGTAAAATCCCTCAGATGCCTAAATGACCTCCTTATTACCTTCTTTAAGAATTATAAACCACTATCCCTACAATCTGTCACTTTCCAGTTGAGCTCATTGTGGCGACACATATGAGTACGTGACCAATTCAAAATGCTGCATGGGACAATAAGAGCTCTCACTGCTCAGCTCAGCCTGTATACTGTATGAAAAGGTAGCATATTATTGCTTGAGACAGCAATGATTATAGCCGTGTGTTGTGAAGCACTGAGTCTACAGAGATAGAGCTCTAAAAGAATTGTACTGTATGTGAGTTTGTGTGTATAGCTAGTGTGTGTGTATATATATATATATATATATATATATTGCACCAGAAGCAAAAATGTGACCTTATTCCACCGAATACGGTACATTTTGTCTTTCAACTGGCAATTTGCCATTAAATTGGGTACTTTGTCACTTCATTGGAAAACAGTAAGATGAGGTTGCTATTGATTGCACCCCCCCACCCCACCCCACCCCACTGGCCTTCTGTTTTCTCGCCGGGGGACATTGGAGTACTTGTCCTTCTGTTCTTCTTTCACCCTCCACCTCCCCCGTCTCCTCCTGTTCCTCCACCTCCTCTTGATCCACCTCCACCTCCTCCTGTTCCCCCACCTCCTCCTGTTCCTCCCCCTGTGTGTTCGGTACAGGGCTGGTGGGGCAGCCAGCGGAGACACCATGAGACAGTCTCTGCTGTCCAGACTATAGGAGACACATGAGACTGTGACCAGACTATAGGAGACACAAGAGACTGTGTTCTGACTATAGGAGACACATGAGGCTGTCTCCAGACTATAGGAGACACATGGGACTGCGTTCTGACTATAGGAGACACATGAGGCTGTCTCCAGACTATAGGAGACACATGAGGCTGTGTTCTGACTATAGGAGACACATGGGACTGCGTTCTGACTATAGGAGACACAT
>JAODTR010005703.1:0-11222 GCA_025399935.1 Amblyopsis rosae
AGAGCGAGAGACAGAGGGGAAGAGAGGGGGAGAGAGAGAGAGATAGAGAGGGAGCGAGGGAGAGAGAGAGGGAGAGAGGGGTGGGGGGAATAAAGACTAGGGAGTCCTCAAACCAAACAGGGAGTATTTGCCAAGTTTAAAGCCCTGCAGATTTCCATATAAGAATAAAGGTAAGAGTATGTGGTGAGAAGGGGACAGCTCGGCTGTTTAACTGCCTTTCCGTCTATCGTTCTCATGTTTAGCAAGGAATGAAATGAGGGAAGTGGGCATTCATTAAATGTCTATACAAATAAGCATTGCTAAGTTTTATCATAGATCATAATCCATCTTGTATTAACATTATAACAATATAGGTATTTAACGTGCACTCCAGAGAGCAACATCGAATAGCTTTAAATATACTGTAGAGTAACGGGGCAATATTCTTTTGCCAATAGATGGCTCTATAGCAGAAATAAAATAACGTAAGATGTGATTTAATGAATAATGTTTAAGTTTAACCTGTAATGTGACTAGTTGTGGGTAGATGCTGTATGTAGGATTTTAGTTAAAAATGGTCAGATATGCCATAGACATCCGTCAGCTATCAATACTCTATAGATAGTCATTCGCTGGATTTATACTGTGCCAGCCCAGATACCAAACATTCTGACCAAATAGGGTCTCATTTCTTGATTGGTCCGGCATTAACTTTGCACAAGTTTTAGACATTTACATTTTGTCCCCCATGCTTTCCTTCTACTTCAATACTTCAAAGATATTGTGTGAGCAGCCCATATGGACTCTGGTGGCCGTTTGTGTTGACTTCATCTTGTTTTGATTTCACCAGAATCTGGAACGCCTTTGAATTCCTATCTGCAAGACGGGGCACCCAGAGCTATGGTCATGATAGCGTAAAAACAGATGTGTGTCCTCATCTAATGTATACTAAAATCTGGCATGGTTTGTTTTGGTTTCCCATGTGGTACGAGGCTTACCAAATCATTTGAAATGCTCAAAACAGCCTCTGCTCCTCCACAAGACCAGGAAGTATTTTACATGACATTACACATCCTTCAAGCTTAAAACTGAACGCACTTCTGCACACGTGCAAATACAGTACATGCACGCTTAGTAGTTTTTAATGCAAAAATCATGTAAATGAGGTCAAGCTTGGAGACGTCCACCTGTGTCATTATTTGACTTACAAGACCTCCCCAGTGAAACATTCAGAGCTTCTAGCAGGCCATGCCACCACAGCAGGTGTGGAATGGGGAAACGGCAGCACCAAAGGCCTTGTACACGTCAAGTGCGTTCAGGTTGTATGACAAGAGGAAAGAACTCCAGCTTGGTCCCGAGACTTCGGTGCCCACACACCTGCAGGCACAATAACACACGCACACGCACGTACACACCTGACACATACGCAAACGCAACTGGCACAAACACTTCATACTGTATGCACACACACACACCTGACACACACACCTGACATGCACACACACACACACACACACACACACACGCCTGTCTCTCCTGTAAAAGTCACAGATTGAAGACGGAGTAAACAGTGCCAGGTCGATGCGAATGGAAGTTGTAGATGAGGAAATGAGGAACTCAAGAGAAAATAAACGGCAATAAACAGCAGGCACATTCCGAGGAAAGGCACTAATAGACGGACATCCAAAGGTATGTGCCTGTATTGGGTTCTTTGGGACCAATCACAGCCACATACCAAGGTAACAAGTACATTCTAGCGTCAGCATCATGCGTCACAATACCGTAGGCAGCGTGGAAAGGGTGCCTGGACTTTCAATTTGTGGCAATAAACATACAATAAAGATTGCTCTATAAAAGTACAACATAAAATCACAAATTCCCTGTTTCTTTATTGCTTCTTGGGTTTGGAATTCATTCTTCCTGTTTGAATGTGGCCAAGAGAAATTGTACAAAGTACAAATTATTTAACTGTAAAAGGAATAAGTATCACTGTCTGTAATTTGTAATTTGTAAATTTAACAATTTTATGCAAAAGACAAAACATAATTAAAATGTGGCACATTTCATTACTTACTGAGGATCAATGTATATATTTTGTTCAGCTTGGATGTAAAGTCTAAATATAATGGAATGACTATGTACTGTATATAGGTATATATATATATATATATATATATATATATATATATATATATATATAACTAGAGTGTATAATATCAAAATAACATTCCATTTACTGTAGTTGCAGTGTGCAAGCAACTTAATCTTTATCCATTATGCCCCAGGTGCTTATTCTCATTTCCTTCTGCCAGACAAAATATGCAACAAATTTGTTAAAGTTTATTATTTTAGTTTATTATTATTGTTTCAAGTATGCATATGTTCATGTGGCATGATAAATGAATGAGTTCAATGTTTGCGGTGCATCACAAAACTGTCAAAATAGTTTTCCATTTTGATTTCTCTCTGGAATTTTCTCCCTGATTTTAAAATAACCACAGATGTAAGTACCTCATTTTATATAGTAAAAAAAAAATCTAGATCTGTTACAACCACATTTTCTTCTATGCTATGGTATGGTACATTTAACACAGACTATTTTAGTATTGTCAATGTCTATTTACATTTTCCCAGCAAGGACCTGCATTTTCTTCCCATTATTCTCTTGGTTCCATGATCATATAACCACAGGACATTCCCATCACACTGGGTAATCTGGGTTATAGGTTATCTATGGGGTTTATAATGCATATAGTCCATCAGAAACCACAACTATGTCTCGCACTTGCAATCGTCACACACTATTTATAGGGAGATTATTACAACCTTCATAAACACAGGAAACATGCTACATGACCTTGCTAGCACTTTTTGTTGTCTCCTCTGTAAATACATAAACAAATTAGGCCGGGCACATTTTTTTTTATCAACACAATGGCAAAGTATTTATCTGATTTGGTGTGGCGAGGTTTAGTTGAAAAAATTATAGATAAACCGCTCCAGGTATCGGGGATGAGATTTCATCAGCTGTAGATGCAATACAAGTCTGATAGCCCAGAGCGTGGTATATGTTCATGCACAGTACAGTATATGATTATATACATTTTCACATGTTGCAGATTTATCTGTGGATGAAAGCTATGAAAGCATATATTTGAGTTAAGCGTCGGGGATAAGCTCCATGGCATTTTGTGGCAAGCATACAGAACCTGATCAACCTCATCTGGGAACTTGGACGTGGTTTGGCCGCTTGATTGAATAACTCCTGTTGAATTTCAGGTACAGCTCTGGTCTTTGCTGAGGCACTGCTCCAGTTCAAGGTCCAGTACAAATGAGAGGAAATAAGGTCCAGTACGAATGGGAGGACTTGTCTCTGTTCCTCCAGGTGATCTGGGGAAGGACTTTGGTTAACCACACTAGCAGATGTTGTGATTTGGACTCAGCAGCCAGTAACATGTCAAGGTCGGGTAGTTTGTGTGCGTGCGCGTGCATGCGTGTGTGTGTGTGTGTCTGTCCGTGTGTGTGTGTTTTCTTTCTCTTACACATGTCACATATGATCCAAGGAAACACACAGTAGGAATAAAGGTTAATCCACCCCTCCATACAGAGAAGAACAGTGATGCATCTCTTAGTACAAATCGTGGAAAACAGTTAGACAGGCCGTTAATGATGCACTATGTGCATTCAGCTTGTACGATGAATCACACACGCACACGCAGACGCACACGCACCCCCTTGTTACATATGATTACGTGTGCCTGGTTTGAATTACAGTATGTTCTCCAACTGTAACGGCACTGTGCTCTGACCAAGCGACGCCAGGCTCCTTGTGACCGCGGGATCGAGACAAACCAACCAATTACGCCCCGGCTCGCCCCGGCCACAGCACACACGTAAGCGCTGCGCCATTATCCCCCCGCCGTGATGTCACATCCTGCGAGCGCTCCAGACAGTTAAGGTGAGAGATTCCAGGAGGGCTGCGATCGAGCACAGGCAGCGGGAACTGCATAACTAGCGCATGCGCGAAGAAAATAGAATATGCATATTCTAACTCATTCGAACATATTATTGTATTTGTACGTGCACACGTGCACACACACACACACACACAAACACGCACATCCGCAGGCATACAAGAACACACACAAACGCACGTACCCATGCATGTTCGCTACCATACACATATGCATACATATACACACGCACACATGCACGCACACGCACACACAGTTACACAAATAGAAAGTAGCAGGATGTATACAGGATTGTGGTTGGTGATCAAGCCTTTGGATGTTCCTATGGTCAAGAGGGTAATGAGGGGTGAGCTGGGGTCAGGCTGAGGGCTGTGTAGGGGACATTTGGGCCTATAAACGTCACATTGGAGCAGTCATTTTTCTGTCAGGGCCTGTGGTTTTAACCTAGTCCTTCCCTTCAGTGCTTGCAAAATAAGGGCGTCAAAATCCCAAGGCCAGCCGCACGCTCACACACACACACACACACACACACACACACACACAGAGAGAGAACATGCGGTCCTTAGACCACCACTCATCGGCAATGTGCCTGAAGCCATCTACACTTTAATTGGACTAAATATATTACGTATTTGACAATATAGACTATAGCATCCATAGTATAGCTCTAAGTCCAGACATTCAGGATACAAATGAAAAATGATAGATGGAATAACTGTACCAGACAGACACACAGACACACACACATACACACACGCTTGGTGCATCCACTCCGCGTGAAACCTCCCATCAGAAACATTTATAAATGATCACATCAACGTTCATCCTTGATCAACATGGGAGTATGTGAGATGTGAGAGAGTGAGCCAATGATCTCCCACTTTCTGATCGGCCCTCCGTCCAACATAAATATGCTGATACTAATGAGCTGTGAGCCAAGGGAACTCTAACATGCTCATGATCCTTTCACTGGTCTCCTCCAATCCAACTCAGAGACCTGAGAACAGGCAGCGGCCGAGAGCCAATGGTGTCGCTTGCTTTATGTGCTATGATACCACGGGACCACCAACTCCGATGTAATCAACCCTACTTCTCCGTGGAGTCCACTGCTTGACCTCCAGTCTGGCAAACTATACCCCTATCTGCCCCCCTCTCCTCCCTATGCACTTCTGACAAGTTTTGAGTTCGGGAAAGTATTCATACGAATCATGTTCTTTCTGCTGAGCTGCCTGCCCTGGGGTGTGTTTGTGTGAGCGCTGCGGAGAGTTAATTGACTTATTTACTGTTTGAGTGACCCTATTGATGGGCCCCCTGCCTCCCTGCCTGCCTGCCTGTCAATTGGCTCAGGAAAAGGGAAATGTCCTGGACATAGAGACGTTTAGGTGGCTGGTACTGTAAGACTCCTGGAAACCTTTTAGTGCACATACCTAACATGTTTGTATTTTAATAATGTAAAGCACTTTGTGGTTCTATATCTGCGAAAAGCGCTATACAAATAAACATACACTTACTCTTGTGAAATAATTAACTGTGTATGCAAACCTTTGCATACAAATTGCACACTATATCAGTTTCTCTTTTACACATACACACTTTGTTCTGTACTGTATGCTTAAATTACAGCAGATCACACACACACTTACATACTAGCACAGCTGAATGTCATGTCATCCAGCACAGCAAGGGACCTATTTCACTTAACCTATTTGACTTATCTTTGCTCAATATTGGTTGTTGTTAAATGTGCTTTAGAAATAATTGACTTTACTTATCTTCTTGGCTCAGTGTGGGGTACACAGCAAACTGTGTGTGCGTGTGTGTGTGCACGCGCGCGCGCGTTCGTGCGTGTGCATCACAGAGAGCATACACGTGCGTGTGCTTGTGTGTTTTCAGCTGGCACCTTTCAACCTTGGCAGCAATGTGTCTCTTGGCACTAGCAAGAGCAAATTTGTCTTTGGGGTTTGCTTCAATTTTCATCTCATATGTGCAGTATATGTGTGTCTTGCTTATTTACAGTAAGTCTGTGTGTGCGCGCCACGTGTGTGTGTGTGTGAGCGTGCACTGGTAAAGAGGTCTGGTTATCATCACCCCTGTTTCCAGTTAGCCCGGTGCCAGAGAAGGAGGGAATACATAAAAGAGGATGGTCGGGGAGGGAAATAAAGACAACATGGAGAATGAGGGGCTTAGTGGCCACATGAAGCTCACCTTAGGATCATGAAATGCAACAAACACTACTCATGCCTCTTAATGTGAGCATATTATTAGCTAATACATTGTCGTCACCCGTAACACAAACTCACGCACAACCTTGTAACCAGATATATCCGTTCACACAGTAGCATCCCTTCAAATGCCAGCTGTGTGTGTGTGTGTGTGTGTGTGTGCGAGTAGAACGGTATGTGTGTCTTTTCCCAGTCTGACTTAGCCATGTCGTGTTGTGGTCCCGGGCTCTGTGTGTGGTCCCGTTGCTGCTCAGCCGAATCTTTTCCATTGACACATACAATATCTACGGTCCTCGACGCACACCGCTGATGTTATCCTCTGCATCCTAGGCAACGCCACGAGGCTTTACCGCTGAGTGACCCGTGGCTTTGTATGCGAGATGATGCAACACATGTTCTGTATGTCTTGTGTACGTGTGTGCCTGCGTGCAAGTGGTCCACTGCCATGTGTCTTATGCCGTATTAGTCTAGGAGGGTTCTAATGCTAGGGAGATAATGTGTCTAGTGATGGAGGGGCGGGTGATGTTCTCTCCATAATCAGCAGAGCATGCTAGATCACCAGAAAGGAATGCAATGGAAGGCCAGAATGCCTTTAAGATTTTGCTCTTCCATTCAGTGTCTTTGTTGTAGTGCTAATATGTGTGTGTGTGTGTGTGTGTGCCGCTCAGCTCCTCCATGTTGGCATTTGGTCACATTGCTTTTGTTGTTTGCTGTTTATTCCTTGTATACATGAATACAGGCGCGACATACAGTACATAGCTTATATTGTTACTTGGATACAGTGATTGCCACCAGGGTGGCGCAGTTGTAGAGCAGGGTGATCAAGACATCGCTGGTTCAAACCTTGCTGTGTGGTACTGCACCGTGTGTGTTTGACAGCACCCACCTGGCTTGTATGTACATGACCTGCTCCAGTTAAACACCTTATACCAAACACACTGGACGTTTATCAAGGACCGGAGCTAATGCGGGCAACACGGGGGGACGCGCTCTGTTCCTTGGATACACTTATTAATGTAGCCACATGTCATTCGGAAGGAATTGTTAAGACAAAACCGCTTCGGTCCCATTACTGGGATACACACGTGACCCAGCAGATAGGCAGGGAATCACGATCTACAGAGAGCAGAGGAAGTATCACTCCCCCTTTGTTCTCAGGGCTAGAGAGGTCTGCTGCACAGCGAAGCAGAGATCGCTCCAACAGTGACATTTGTGGCATGTGCTGTTGGCTAGTGCAGGGACCCTGGTGTTGATGTGTGGACCACATCTGAGCAGTCTCCTGCCAGGGACAACAAGGTCTCACAGAGGTTCTCTCTCTCTCTTTCGGTCTCTGTTTCTCCGGGCGCTTATTGTTCTCCCTGGTCTCTGCACGCACAAACGAACACAAAAGCTTGGATTGAAAGGGCATTGGACGCTGCATGTTTGTATTTTGTGTGTGTCTGAGGATGATGAGGAATGAGTAAATACAGATGCACATTGTGGTTGCCTTCCAGCGGAGAGTCACAGACCTCATTGTCTTCCCATGCATGGGGTGGGAGACTTTCTGTACATGACAGATACGCACTCATAAACACCCACGTAGAATGACTGACATTGGGGAGGAAAAAAACAAACATTTGTGCCACAGTTCCTTTTGTGTGAAAAATGCAGTCAAATAGTCTCCTCCCTTGTCAACAGAGCAAAGATATAAATCAGCCAGAACCACCATGGATAATAGAAGGCATAGCTATATCATTAAAATGTCTCTTAATGTTTTCTCTGACGGCCTGATAATAGTCTCACAGTGCTGTTGTTTTTAAAACATCATTTTATTTCAAAAGTACACAAACAGGACTGATATTTTTCAATAAGGCAAAGCTCAAATATTAATAACCACTCGTATTAGAGGACTCAAAGTCTCATTGTCACAGTTTATGGGTACCACTGGCAAATCATAAATAAAACTAATTGTCTTATATATATATATATATATATATATATAGAGAGAGAGAACCATTTTTTTTCATCATGGGACGAAGAAAGAAATTAGTACACACACATCATGAGAACCTTGGAGACATAGAGTCATCTTAATTATTATTTTAATCTTAATTGTCATTGTCCATGAGAAATCAGAGTGGGCTTGGAGAAGGGGATGCCTGTCTCTCTCCATCAGAGCCTTTTCATTGGCCTGGTGGCTCACCTGCCCTGTTAAAACCCCAGACACACCCCCCTAGCCCTTAGCTCCTACCACCTAGGACTGAAAGCTGTGTTGTGGACATTAGTAACAGTTTCACCATAGTAAGCTATTAAGTGCATCATTAGCGTGAAGTTATAATGCTGAACCCTGAAACCTCCTGTACTTCAGCTTCGTTATATATAGATTAAGCACCATGTTTATCATAACTTAGCAGCTGCCATAGCTAAACGCAGTAACAATCCTTTCAAATGCCTATTAGGAAGGGGTTGATATACTGTACTGTAGGGGCTAGGGGCTAGTGTTGATTTGAAAAGGGGCATGTTGTTCGAGGGGGCAGAGGTGTTTCTTCAGTGGCAACGTTGTGTCTTTGCATGCCAAGCCAGGCCGGCCCGGGTTGCGCTTCGGATGAGGAGGCATGGTTAGCTGAGGTCACCTAGGGAACAGCGCCGGGACGATGCAAAGCAGTGTCGCGGTGAGGGACGGCGTGAGCCCCAGAGTCCCTCCACATTCCATTGAATTCTCCTGTAGTAGTGAGCAGAAGACGCAGACCGCAATCATATTTGCATATAGCATTATTCAATGGTGTTTGGAGTATATACTGTATTAAGCTATTAAAATAACGGGTTCATAGTTTGTGACCCGCTATGCACGTGTGGGAACAACTATTTGTTTTGGTGGTAAGGCTCAAATTAATTAACCTTACATGCCAGATGACATGCCATCTGGGAGCCGTGCATCCAAACTGTTTGTAAAGGGCAGGCATTTTCAAAAAATACTTGGCAGTTGATTGGACGATCCATCTGGTTGTTTTCACTGTCGGCAAACCTAAACCACGCCCGAGTAGTTATCAACACGACGCTGATAAGGTAGTTCATTTGCTAATCGGACACATTCGCAATGATTCCGAGGTTTTCCAGATTGTGAGGCAAAATTAAACTGAAGCTTCAGTTTTATTTTGCCTCACAATATTTGACTCAGGAGGCTACAAATGAATTGGAAACCAGTCAGTACCGGCTGGTATTACCTCTGCGTGGAAGGGGTGACAGGTATCTGGGCGTCGCCGGTCCTTCTGGAACTTCAGCCTCTCGCACTTCAGAGATTCATTATGTGCAGCTTATGTTAAGGCTTCAAACCAGCTGCCCCCAACCAACCCTTTCCCTGAAGCCTCTATTTGTCCTTGTTCACATTAATGGACAAAGAATGCCTGTGTGTGTTAGCACACTAGGAAGAGAGCAAGAGATGGAGTTTTACATACAGCAAAATATTCAGGACTCGGAGCGATGTTTAATGATATTTCAAAGGTCACATAGAAACAGTTAGTTAAGTCGTAATTTCATGTAAACACTCTAAAAAAAGAAAAGCCTGCAGTGGCTGTGTATGTACCTACGTACAGTATAGTATATACATACACACACACACACACATATACTCAGGGTCATTGGTCAGCCTAAAGTTTTAGATAAATGCACATTGAAGGAAAATCCTGCCGACTCGGGACTCAAGGTCGTCCTCCTGTCTGACTCTACTCTAAGCTGTGTCTGCAACTGATCAGTATTCCATCACAACGTGGGCTGTTGTGAAATACAGTACGGGTGTGTATACACACGCGCGCGCGTGCACACACGCACATATGCACACGAAATGCATTGTCAAACATTCCATCTGGCAAAGCATTGTTCCTTAGCCTGCGTCTCCGATCTCATCCCCCACATTTCTTCCGACCCTTTCATCCAACGGAGGGGTCGAGGGTAAAAATAAAACTCAGCCCGCAAATTAATACACCCTCCGCTGTTCTCATCCCGGCTCCCTCGATGGGACACAAAACAATAATTCCCTAGCCATAATGATGCTGACACTGGAACCCAATAGGGTGAAAGGAGAGAGACATCTGCATTAAAATGCATGAGAGGGTAATTCTGTTGTTTTTCACAACAGGGGAAAAGGCAGCTCTGCAAAGACAGTTGCGGCGTGCCAGCCCACAATCGTTTGTGTAGCAGTCTGAAAGTTGTTTCAAGGGGTCATTATGTATTTTGTTGAAGGAAAACAGCTGATTTTACTTTGGTCATATACTTTGGTCATATGCTCGCTGTACGTTGGCAAAGCTACAGTTTTGGAGGTTTAGGTTCCAGCGTAAGAGATTCTTATTCTGGAACCTTAACCTGCCATTTAACTGTTCTATATGCTCTCTAAAAGTAACATTTACCAACGTGAGTCTTGAAGACACTTTTAATTAGTACATGTAATAAAATGTATATCTGTCGAGTGCCATGGGCCTTTCTGGACTAGGGTTTCCATGTCTTTCCCAGTCTCCTTCTGGACAGTTAAGGATATACATGATCTCGATAGGGTCCATTGTGATTGGCTCGATCATGCTACAGTCACACTTATTGTCCGTCACCACCATAAAAAGATTACTGCTGGGGATCTGTTGGATCACGAAGGACCTGTCAATCACAGAGACGAGAGAGAGAGAGAGAGAGAGAGAGAGAGAGAGAGAGAGAGAGAGAGAGAGAGAGAGAGAGAGAGAGAGATCTCAGAGAAGATGAGAAGATGTGGGAATGGGAGTGGGGGGCTTTGGGGGTATGGGGGTTTGACAAGCAGAAGGGAGATTGGGATATATTTCCATGTGTGTCAGTGACTTTGTGTTACCGGTGTTCACATTCTCTCTCAGCGAGGAGACACAGCGAAAAGTATCATTGCCAGATGTCCATAAGCACACACATACACAGACACACCAAGAGACAGGCAAATTCACACATATTTATTATTCATTCCCTCTCTCCCTCTCCCTCTCTCTCTCTCTCCCGCTCTCGCTCTCTCTCTCTCTCTCTCTCACACTCGCGCTCTCACTCTCGCCCACTCTCTCTC
>JAODTR010005704.1:0-11221 GCA_025399935.1 Amblyopsis rosae
ATTTATATATATATATATATATATATATATATATTTTTTTTTTTTTTTAAGAGAAAAAGGATCTGGAGCGTGGAGCAAGGGAGCTTCTTCATTTAGACCTTGATAAGAAAAAAATCAAATGCATAGGTTACACACCATGGCGATGATAATGGATGTTTACCGTGGGCATTAGGGATGGGCAATGTATTATATAAAACTATATGATATTTCATTGTAATAATTATGTATGAAAAATAGTAGAATTCAACATATTATATCAAGCAGCACAGGAACAGCAACAGGAAACACAAACACACACCCTCCCCCCAAATCCCATCAATGCTTAACTGCTTTCCATTCAAACCTCATGGAATGGCTTCATTAGGTTCAGCATTTACCATCCATGTGAGATTCCCACATTGTGGTACATATGTAAACATGTAATCAACATGACTAATTCTTAGGTATTGTACTAGTATATGGCACAGCCCTAATGGGCATTATCAATCCATCTGCAGTTACACAGCCCCATATGCAGCAGTGCTAGGACACATTCGTCCTGAGTCTGACCATCAATAATTGTTTGTAACTTGGACCACAGTGCGAGTGTTGTGTTTGTCCCTCATTGGACCACTGTCGCTAGGTATTTGTCAAGCCCAGAGATGGCCAGACCATATCATTTTCATCTGACCAGAACAATTTGTCCCTTGACAAAATTGCTCAGGTTTGTAAGCCTGCCCATTTCTCCCACATTTAACTACTACGAGATCACCTACCATCTTATATCCCATACAATAAAATGCACCATAGTTTAGAGATAATGTAATTCACTTCATATGCAAGTGTATATCATTTTTTGACTCACTTTAGACTGCTTATATTTTCGCAAACCAAAAACAATGCTTTTCATATTTCGAATCTTACTTACTAGTTTGTCTACCTCTGGCAAATTATACATTTGACATTCCCAGTGTGATATTGTTTTGACTGTTCTATATAGCCAGAGGCTACATTACATAAATCAGTATAATCAATGTATTATAAAATAGTTTCTAAAACCATTTGGCATAACTTGTGTTTTTGAACAATCAAGGTAAGATACAACAATGCTCCAATATATATTCATACTTAGGTCTCAGCAGGCATACAGGAAGAAGTACATATAATAACCACCAGTCAACAACAGTAATAACTAGGACCACCAACAGTAGGCTACAGTAAACTACAGGGTACCAACAGCGTCTAGCATGGGGAGTGGGATATATATGCAGACTGGTGTGTCCTACTTAGAAACCCCAATAGCTAGTAGCTACAGAGCACAGCCAAATGGACGACCTTGTGAATTGAATGTAAGGTAGCCAAATCATTAACATAGTTTGGAATGCAGTTGTCGTGAACACTCTTTCAGAACTTTTTCCAGGAATAAATTAGTTTCTTCGGCCAACAAACGAAACGCATATACGACATCGATTAGGTTAAACGTTATTACAAATGTTCTCCCCTACAGACTTATTAGGTATTGGAATCATTATGTGATTTTCACTCATGAATATGATTCAATAAATTCCAATCGACTATGGCGAGATGTTCAACTGCGTTTCAGGCTAGACATAAGAAATTTAGCACAATACACGAAGTGCAAGTCAGTCAGACTCAGCATGTTTAACTGGCCACTGGTACATTAATCTGCCATTATCACATTAAGACTTTCTATGGTAGTTTCACTGTATTATTGAAGTAGCCTACTACAGGTCTTACTGTAAACTGGCAATTTCAGCCCGCAGTACCGGTGTTCCGTACTAGTACAGTACAGGCCTCCTTCAATGTTGCCAAAACCATCATTCATAGTAGGAGTCGATTTAAATGTGCGAATTTTAAATAAACACTGCATTCATGCCTACAATAACTCGACCAGCACCGGTATTTAAATAATGGTAACCACTTTACAATAAAATCTGAACGTTTGGGTTCTCAATTCATTATAAGTGCTGTCCTGCGAAACTAGCTACCTAGCTAGCCGATCAAGCTAACAACTAGCTTTTTGGTGCACGGCCACGCAGCAGAATTGCTCTAGCAAAACAACTGACATTATTGACATTATATGAGGACGGCGACGGCGCATATGTACTGAAAAGCATCGGACACAATATATGCACAAAGATTTACCTGTATTGTGGACCGGCACCATGTGTGAAACCATAATAATTGCTCGCAGCCATCTTTGCATCCTAGTTCACTACAGTGCAGACAGACAGCGTCCGCTCGACGTCACGTGTGTATGCTGGGTTTGAATAGCCTACTGAAGGCTAAAAAATATCAAATAAAATGCCTACTGAAGGCTATTTCAATGTGTTCCGATAGCATAAATTATAATATCCTAAATAGTACAATAGGCTATTATATTTTTGACATCGATAAAAAAATGAGTCAGTAATTTGTGTCATTACCATACTCAAACTTGATATAATTTTGTTTCCATGTGGTTTTCGTGTTCTCATGTAGTTTATGATTCTGCCTACTGTTACAAATATGAAAATGTTGTCTGACGCTCACAAAGGGGTTAGGCGTGGCGATGGCATCTATAAGCAAAAACACTGCCTCTGGGCTAGGCAAGTGAACATAAACAGCCCCAAAATGTCCAGCTGGCGAAGCAGGCCTGACACCACCTGCGAAAAGATCGCTGTGCAGCTGGGCTGGACAGAATCAGAGCCCTGCAAGTGTGGGAGGAGCGTATCGTGCGGCCAGGCCAGAGGAAAGTGATGTGATTGGTGGGCTGCGGCTGAAATGAAAGCGTGAATAAATAATTGCTCGTGCGTGTGTGCGCGCGTGTGCGAGGCTAGAGACAGACTGAGGCTGTTTTATCGGGATGCAGAGGAGGAAAGGGAAGATACTGTTGCCATGGAACAGTGGCCACTTAGAAAACCATAGGCTAGAGAGTAAGATTATCAGATGGAGTGAAGGCAAAGCTCTTTTTCACTGGATCCTAAAGGGATAAACAGCTGGAATCATCAAGAGGGAATCTCATGACCTGCCTATTAAAATTATGTATTTAACGGACTGTGTAAGGATTATAATAACGTGGGAGTGAACAGTTTTAAAGCATTGTTGTGTAGAGGGGATTTGGAGAGAGATTGTTTGTGTGTGGGTGAAGAGAGAGCGAGGCACCGGATGCCAATATAGATGTATTCTAATTCATGGTATTTTGCTTCTTGAACTCCAAACCAGTAGCAAGGCAGCCCGTCGGCATTTTCACATGCATGTTTGGCTTGCTCATTCCCAAACAAAGGTAAGAAAAGGCAAAAGAGAGGAGGGGAAGACCAGCACAGAGGTGCCCCCTGTGTTGAAGCACCTGCTGCTGGTGGGTGGCTGACATTGAAGACACTGTATGAGTGTGTCTGTGTCTGTGTCTGTGTGTATGTGTGTGTGTGTCTGGACAAGAGTAATGGATTCAGTTTGACTCATGCATCACTTGTGGTGTGAAATATTATAATTGCCATGCCTGAAAGGTTTGCTGTGACCAAGGAAGACAAGCAGGCATAGCTCCTACTGCTCATGTGAGTATATTTGTCAATGATGACACTTTGTATAGCTTATGATAATGTTATATATATAAGCACCATTCTGGAGATATGACCTTGTTGCATTACACATTCACTTATGGCTTCCATTTAGTGTACGGCATGGACTGGCGAAGCCATTTTATTCGCTAGGATGTTTGTTACACATTGTATTTTAGTGTATTGTATTACTGTATTTAAGATGTAACTGAATAATTGATATTAGAGATTCAGTATATTATTGCAATATTTTTCTTTGCATTATCTCTATGAGGTCAACTAACACCTCTGAGTAACTGTCTATATTTCGGAATCCTCAGATACTGAATTATCTGCTTTGGCTAATAGAAATGTGGCTCGGTTTACATCATATCGTGCAGAGCACATAGGGCTGGATAATATGATACAGTAGTGAGGGAGGCTGTCCCCCAGCCGAAAGCCCCCTATCCTGCAAACACCGCCACCTGCTCCATGCACACAACTTCAATGCTGAACCTGCACCCATACCACAGGATGAAAAAGGGCATTTCTTTAAAGGGATTAATAAATGTAATGAATGTATCTATTCATCGAATCACAATGATGCAGCTGCACCTTATACCAAAGAGACACATTTACTGGGGATAGGCATGGTACATTTGACCTATTTAAATTATATTGGACTCCTGTGGGTTTCCTAATCTGTTATTTATAGTTTTACTTAAAGGTAGAGTCAGTAATTGTAAGATAATATTCTTTCTGTCAATTTCAGTGAAAATCTACTGTATGTTCATGGTCCGCTAGCTGACGCTAGCGTTCTGTGTGTGCACTATATGTGTTTAGAAACAGTTTCTACACAGCCCTGACACTGCAAATGGGAACACAGCACCACACAACATGGGGGGAGCTTCTGAAGAAGCACCCATTGAAGGGGGATGTGTTTTAATGTTTTGATCAAGTTCAAATATCAATAAGCTTTCTCCAGAATGACTGACTCTACCTTTACTTTTAAAAGCTCTTCAAGGGCATACAAATTGTGATTGCCATTTTTTTCCATTGTAATGTTTCACATTTTATGAGAAACTAGATCAGTTTAAAACTATTATAATGATGTGTATCTAAATGTTTGAACACTCTGATGGGTTTTGGAATTACCACAAGTATTAGTGATTTGTACTGTACAGTATATGCAGTAGTCAGACCTATTTCCTTATCAAGGGGTCAGAGCTGTTGTTCCTTTAACAATGCATATGAAGAACCCAAACCCTGATGAGGAATGATTTGCCTCAAATGCAATTCATTCATTGGCTTACTGAATTCCACACAGAATATCAGTTCACTTTAGAGAAGCGTAGTTTGGCCAGTGAGAAGGGACCTGCCACGTGTTCACCACGTGCAAGGGGCCCACAGACTGGAGTAGGGGTATCAAAACCATGTGGCCTAGATTCATAATAACCTAAATTATAATGGTTCAATCTTATAATCTTGATCATTATGTTGTGCAAGTTGTTGTCTTGGCTAGTTAGCATACATTTGCATGTGATCTAATGCTGTCTTCAGGCCCGGGCTCTGCCTATAGGCAGGGATGGGTACCACAGAGGCAACGCTACGTATGGATAGCATGGATGTGAAAGACGAATGGCAGGATGACGACTTCCCTAAGTGAGTGTCTTTTACTTTGACCATTCTGTTCTTACAGTGTATAATGTTCACTATAACATGATTGCACTTTGGGAACAAACATTAATAAGGCAGTGTTGTTCCTATAAACTTCAGATTGGAGATAATGTTGCTTATGAATTATTGGGCATTTTTAGCATCCTTACGGCATTTGAGTATTTGTTGTTAATTTCTATGAAAAATAGGCTGTACTGTATACCAACAAATATAAAATAAGAACATTATGTTATGGGAATTTGGGTTAAATCAACCAAAGTGTGTACTTTGGATGAAATCAGACATTGAAGACAATGGAGGAGAAGAATTTGACAGTGAACGCACTGGGCTTGCTATCCTCCCCTCCGTCACACCTCCCCCGGGCACACTAATCCCCCCTCCTTCTCGGTGGAATATGGAGGCAGGGAGCCAGTGAGCAGGTGCAGCTCTAATGGTCTCAGTTGCGTCATGTGACGCCACAGCAGACGCCAGTCAATAACATAGCATCACCAGGAAAATGGAGGCAGGTTTGTCTTAGGAGAGGAGAGGACAGGAGGCAGGTTAAATCAGCTGCGTGCGGATCATTAGACAAGCCTGGGAGATGCTCTGCCTGACACTGACTGTTACTGACTGAGGAAGGGGAACCAACACAGCAGGCACTGGATATATAACGGTGAGGATTCAGTGTGTCCGATTTGTCTGCAAGCTACACCAGTGCTCTCCTCTCTCCTTGAGGTAAGCAACATCCGCACTGTGATGCTTTCGTATTTGAGCCTGCCCTCTCATCGTGAACATTTAACGCCGTAGAGATTATCGTGCTATTTTCTTGATGCCTAATGCTTTTCCTGTTACAGTGTTATGCAAATGGTTTACTCCTAACAAAGAAAGCCTCAGAATAATAAAAGGAAATGTCCCAAGGGAATAGTGCTATGTCGTTCATCAAACCTTTGTTGTGTCGGTGCTGTTACCCCAGCCAGTGTTGTTGATTAAAGAGGGACAGTCACACTTGGCCTTTCTGCAGATAGAGGAATGAAGGGTTGGCTTACATTGTGTTACATACATAGTGTTATGTTACACTGAAACCATGTCTCTCCTAATAATTTCACATTTTTATACAGTATGTTTGTTTTTTCTACTGGTGTTATTAGATGCTTCTGGCGCAAACACACACACACACACACACACACACACACACACAAACTACATTATGCACATGCCCTTACGTACATTACACGCACACCAAAGTGTCTTCTTTTTACTCAACCTCCTTGGCCTTTCAGGACTCAGTGTTACGTAAAGTCTTCATAAAAAGCCATGAACCCTTTTCATTGAATTCCTTTCTGTTGGATTATTGGTTCCTTCCCTTCTCTTATCGGCCTCTTCTTTCACACACAAGTTCATTATTATTTACAGCTGATCTGCTTACTGTTTGTATTGCTGGGCCAGACCAGTGACCCCACACATATACTGATGGCAGCACAACTCCATTTAACACCTAATAGCCTGTAATGATGATGTGAGGTCATGTGACACTATGAATGATACAGTAATGACAGGATTTACTATCAAGGATCTTTATACAGTATTAAATAATTTTTGACAGCAGCCGTGGTAAATAACATGTACTGTACAGCAATGAATACATCTACAGATATTTCTTTAATGTACTTTTTCTGTATTTTGTCTGGTTACTTTTACTTTCTCTGCATTTTTAAAATATCATTGCTATTTTTTATTTATTTCTATGAATATCAACAAAATTGATACAACAGAAAAACAATAACAGGCTATAAGTACATTATTATTAGGCCTATAACACAATTTACAACTGCAGTATGCCAACTTCAACATTTGTTCCTATATTTCTGTGTACAGTTAATACTGCTAAATAATGTTTTATGTTTACTCTAATACCGTGCTAAATGCTTTGTCTCCTTCAGACCACTGCCAGAGTACGGCGATATGGAGTCATCCTGTGGCCTCACTGATAACAGATCCTGTACGTACAGTAAAACAGCCAGAATATGGGTCAATAACAGTAGCACTACCACCATTGATGAAAAGATCCTCAGATTTAGTGATGCATAGTATGTTGTGTAGTGTGAGATTATGAACAGCTTGTGACTTATATGATTCACTGTTTGCCAATGGATATGTGATACCATTATAGAATGTCATAATTTCACACTGAGTCAAGTACTGCTATCAGATGTTGTGACCTACAACTGTTGACATGACTGCTGTCCTCCCTGACCCCAGCTCCTCCCAACTCCCTGAATGTGAGCCTAAATGAGGGAGGTTGCGGTGGGTCTTCTATCCACCGTAAACGGCGGACCCTCATTGCCCCAGACATGAACCTGTCACTGGACCAAAGCGAGGGTTCTTTGTTGTCAGACGACTTCCTGGATACACCTGACGATCTGGATATAAATGTTGATGACATCGATACGCCGGACGAGACAGACTCTCTGGAGTTCATCACCAATGGCAACGACCTTGAGTGGGAAGGTTAGCAATCCAGAAACACATGCACATGACGTTTATCTCTTTATCTATGACATTTAATAGATTATTATGCAATTTCGAATTATATCTATTATAATTGCGAGTTATCGCCAAAAATGAGGAACTGCTCAGATTTGCATTCAAATCTATAAATGCATTTCTTCTTAGATCTCTTTAGATTTCCTTGAAATTGTAAGCAAACAACTTATTATGCATGCATTTTAAACATCTTCGAAACATTGTGCCATAATTGCTCGATGTAGTTCTTACATACAGTACTATATACTGTACCTTTAACTACACATTTACATATATGTCCTGAATATTCAACTCTGTATCTTTCCAGATGACACGCCAGTGGCCTCCGCCAAAGCTGCCCCTGTGGAAGGTTCTGGAGAGGCAGGGGAGGAGGGCACGGGCGGGAACGGACGCCTCTGGAGGACAGTGATCATCGGAGAACAGGAGCACCGTATTGACATGCAGATCATCAGGCCATACCTCCGAGTTATCACACATGGAGGTTGGTGGCACAATATGTACATTCACAAAGGATGCTGTTCAGGGCAGTCTAAGCAGGTGAAATGCCTACTCAGAAACATGATAGGCATTTTTTAATTATAGTATTAAAGGTATAGTCAGCTAAACACTTATTGTCAAATTCAGTGAATATCTACGCATGGTCTGCTAGCTGCCGGTATTGTGTGAGTTAAAAAAAAAAACATTCAGGGCCCTATTTTAACAATCTAAGTGCATGGTCTAAAGTGCAAGGTGCAAAATGGATTTAGGGCGTGTCCAAATCCACATTTTCTATTTTACTGGCAGATACAGTAAATGGTCTGTGCGCCGGGTGCATAGTTCAAAAGGGTTGGACATACTCTCTTCATTATTCATGGGGGTGTTTTGGGCGTAACATACGTGCTGGAGCAGACCATCTATTCCAGGGGCAATAGCGAGATTAGTGTGTAGATTACACACTAATGATATTTCACTTTATACTCTATAAATGTTTTATCCTTTGCATATTTGTGCACTCCTGCACGTTCCTGTATGTGTAACAAGCATGCACACACATACACACGTTGTCCACCTGCCATATGCAATACTATATTGTAAATGCGCCTCACGTTGACTTTACACCACATTTTTGCTTGTCAATGACTCAATCACTTTCCGCTGTCTCAAGATAGTAAAGCGTCAGCAATGCGCTAGACCACACCTCATATTTAGACCACACGCTCAAATATGGGCAAGTGCATTTGCTATTTGAACAATGTAGGCGCTGTACGGGAAAATGACATGCGTCGGTCTGAAACTAGCAAAGACGCTTGCTTTCCCGCTTTGCGCCGCATTGCGCCGGTTGTAAGATAGGGCCCTCAGTGTTTCTAGACAGCCATTGCTCTGGGTAGATGGGAACACAAAGAAGACAGCATCACACAACAATATCCTAGCCTTCTCAATGCGTTTCCAATGTGTGAGGCGGAGCTTCTGAAAAAGCACCCTATGGCACCGAAGAGAGTGTTGTTTTTGTTTTGATTGAATTTATGCTTTCTCCAGAATGACTTTAAAGAGATTTTTTTCAGTTTTAGGGGAGATAAATATCCAATGTGGGTTGTGACATTTAATTACCCTCCCTGGTCAGGTTACTATGGCGAGGGCTTAAATGCCATCATCGTGTTCTCTGCGTGTTACCTGCCGGACAGCAGCTGTGCAGACTACCACTACATCATGGAGAACCTCTTCTTGTGCGTAGGTTGTTATGAACACTATAATGACCATGAGAGAAGCCAAACTTTTCTGTTAATGACAATTCCTTTGTATTCAATTGCGTAATACTGTACTATATACTAGTATACTGCACTAGCATTCAAAGGTTAATAAACCATAGCCGTCATGTCAACACTGAGATCTTTAAAGAATGTGTGATCCTTGAAGTGTCTAATCATAATTAAATAATAACATGTTTAAGAAAGAAATGTATGATAACAGATTGAAAGTAACAAACATGTTCAAGATTATGTTGCCACAAATATTGTGTTCAAGTCCTGATTTCATTCCTATGTACGATAGCAAATGTACAGAGTTAATAACCTATCCTACACTGAGGCCCATCTCCCTGCTCCTGCAGATATGTGGTAAGCAGCCTGGAAATGCTAGTGGCTGAGGATTATCTCATCATTTATATGAATGGAGCCACCCCACGGAGTAAGATGCCTGGTATTAGCTGGCTCAAGAAGTGCTACCAGATGATTGACAGGAGGTAGGGCGTGTGTTAATGTTAGAGCCTGACTATGACATGCATGAATATATAAAATACTGTATATATACCGTATACATTTTAAAGTGATAAGAACCTACAAGTGCAAATTAGATGGAAAGCTCTTCAATTATATTAAATCTCTCACCTGAAACATCAATTGCTGCATAGTAATGATTTCTTTTGTAAACATTGACCACATGCTATATGACTTAGGCCAAATTGTAACTGGTTGGTATGTGTTCTTGCAGGTTAAGGAAGAACTTAAAGTCTCTCATCATCGCTCATCCCACTTGGTTCATACGCACCGTGCTGGCCATATCCAGACCTTTCATCAGGTGATATGTTTATGCTTTACCTATATCAGTAAAATCAATATTTAGCTTGACTTTGTTGTACGGTTGTTGTCATTATCATGTGGTCCTCTACAGTGTGAAGTTTATGAATAAGATCCAGTACGTCCACAGTCTTGATGAACTGGCTGATATTGTGCCAATGGACCATGTGCAGGTCCCTGAATGTGTGGCACAGTAAGTACCACTAGATGGGGCACATTAACTATATTTAATTCCCAACATACTGTATACATTTTCTTTAACCTCTTTTAACAATTTTTCATAACTCGAACACTTTTACAATTGCTTGGATATAATACACATACACCTAAGGTAATGTTTTCATTGGACTAAGATCACCTGTTGACTCAGTGTAGCATCAAAGTATTAACATCTCAAATGCAATTGAAGTATTGCATTTGAGATGACATTTCATTACAACAACTTCTCAAAATCATAAGTAACTGTTACTCTTACAGTAATGCATAGTGTTATAGAAACTAACAAACAATAATCCAGGATTTTAATCATGAAAGGTTCATGATATAGATACCCATTGGCATCAATAGCAGTGGAACATTAACCAACTGGAGTACATTCTATGGATGTAATATTTCATCATCATTTACAGTTGCATACACTCTGCATGTATGCAGGGCCTTGATTACTGTATTGTGTAGACATTGTGTAGTATACAGTATATTGCAATGAGTGGTATCCACCTACAACACACAGTGAGTGATAATGTAACATGGAGCTGGCAGATGATCCAGTTACTGTAACAACAGAGGTCAAGCAGTAGAATGTAAAGATGATGTGGTGGTCAAAGGATTTGCCCCTTCTGAAAGGTGGTTGTGGGCCTTGTCATATAAGGAAGCAAACATACACTCACCTAAAGGATTATTAGGAACACCTGTTCAATTTCTCATTAATGCAATTATCTAATCAACAATCAC
>JAODTR010005705.1:0-11221 GCA_025399935.1 Amblyopsis rosae
TGCTATGGAGCCCATTCCAACAGCGTTACTAGTACTATCCAGTCAGAGGCAGGTGGATGTGTGCTGCATGGGTGTGACGATGCATGTCAATCAAACTACCTTATTAAAGAACAGGTCACACAGCTGCTAATGTCTGTGAAAGACATTATTTGGCATGAGGATGAGAGTGTGCTTGAACAGTTCCAAAAAACCTCTCTTGCACACCAGTGTGCCATTGGTTAAGCTACCGTGTGCCGATGGTTGCTGACCCCTGACCTATACGGTGAGAACTGATGTGTGTGTGCGCGCATGTGTGTGTGTGTGATATTCAGTGTTGGCCAGTCTTGCTAATATTAAAGGCATGCGAGACTTTGTTGACTGTCAAACAACTTTCCGTCAAGGCAACATTTCTTAAAAACTGCCATTGCTGACTATTTTTACCCTAGTTTCAGCAAATATTTATTTATTTTACGTACTTATTTACTAGTGTATATATATTTTTAAAGAAAATCACATACAGGAAGAAGCTACATATCCAAAACATCATCAATGTGTTTTCCCTGCAGCAAAAATATTTCGCCAAAACATGTTTCCCTTTCAATA
The DNA here is from genome assembly GCA_025399935.1 of Amblyopsis rosae. NCBI lineage: Eukaryota > Metazoa > Chordata > Actinopteri > Percopsiformes > Amblyopsidae > Amblyopsis > Amblyopsis rosae. The sequence goes on from JAODTR010005705.1 coordinate 583, forward strand.
CATAGCACAGTGCGTATTCAAAGTGCATATCTGTTGTCATTTCTTTGAGGATTGCAAGATGATTCAAGATACTGATCTTGAATGAAATTAACACAAAGAAATATTTGTTGTTCAAATAACAGGCTGTAAAATACTTTGAGGGGTTGAGAGCTACTGGTAACTTCCTGGTTAGATGATGATACCTTGCTTACAGTATGTAATGTGTGGAAAGGAGCATGTACTCTACAGTAGGGGTTCCCAAAGGTTTTTGTGCCATGACCCACCTAGATAGGACACATTTATTTAGAGACCCACCAAACTAGCCTCGTGAGATCAGGATGGTCTTCAGTTTAATTTCACCGTGAGAATCAGTCTGGAAAGCCTCGGAATCATTTTGAATGTGTCCGAGTAGCAACTGAACTTTCTAATCAGCGTCGTGTTTATAGCTATACAGCCATGGCTTTCCAATCAGCATCGTGTTTAAAGCTATACGGCCGTGGTTTTCCAATCAGCGTCGTGTTTATAGCTATACGGCCGTGGTTTAGGTGTGCTGACCATGGTGTCGACAGCGAAAACGACCAGATGATTCATCCAATCAACGGTCAAGTATTTTTTTGAAAGTACAGCCATTCACAAACAGTTTCAACGTACGGTCCCGACCCACAGTTGGAAAATCTCTGCTCTACAGTATATATGTGGAGGGAATCGATGCCTTTCTTAATTGTTACAGTATCAATCCAACATGTTCACACATCTCATCCAACATTACAACAACATTATTCTATTTCCTCCGAAATCAGGTATAGCATTTGACACGTCTAATGAACAATGTATCACACCTTGCAGGAGAGCACTACCGTACAGATGCCACTTTAGCCGAGCTGCAGCCCCCGTTGGTACTGGAGAAGAAAAAAAATGTGTTAGTTTCTTCATTGGAGAAATGTATTTTTAACACCAGCGGGCCGTCAAAAAGCTTAAGATGTAAGAAGCAAAAACACTTACTGTATCAGAGTAATTGGTTGGAAACTAATTAACTGTAACTGAATTGATTCCTGATGTCTTAAAATGCAACCAAAGCACTGCTTTGAAATATGTCTTGCTTTATCGGCTCTAAGGGAAACAAAGAAGACACTTAAATACACCTATTTACTATAAACGAAAAAACATCTAATCTCCAAATCCTCTAAAAACAATATTTTTCAGTCAAAACACATTTTTTGTCACAGATTTCGACATATGATTGAAACAGCAACAAAATACATGTAAACAACAAAGCACACCTAAAAAAAAAAACCTTTTTTCTAATTAATAATAATGTAAGTACTGGTACATAATAGTCATTAGATTATGTTGGTGGTGCACAGCCAGTGACAGATGTCTATCCCAGTAAGTGCTTTGAGAATAATTACATATAAAAAAAAAAGATATAAATGATAAACCCAAGCTGGCAACAAACAGCCGCGACCCGTCGCTCACGTACTCCGCTGTCTTCCAGCAGCAGTAGCAACAGTAGACACGATCTGCGTAGCCATCCATCCCTCAGTGTAACGGATGAATCGACGCGATTGTGGAGCGACGGTAAAGGCCAAGGGGAGATTGCATGATAAACCAGGTCTGGGCCGGTTTGAAAACGAATAGGGCCGCATGCCTTCGCCCGTCCCCTCTCCCTCCCGCCCTCCCGCCCTCCCCCGCCCCAACAGAAGTCCCATTTGCGTGCAGAGCTTTCACAGACACCGGGTCCGGCCCCAGGTAATGCGAGCTTGTTTTTTTTTGTTTTTTTACATTTTTTCTGGTTGTTGTTGAGGAAAAAGGCCCAGCAGTGTAATTTGTTCTGTCTGGCGGTGGCACATGTTGTGTCGATGAGGCTTGGAGACAAGGGGAGCATGGGGGCGGGGTCACGGGATGTGTGTGTGTGGGGGGGGGGTCTTGGAGACAAGGGGAGCGGGGGGGCGGGGTCACGGGGGCTATAAGGGGGGTCTTTTACGTAACCCACAAGAGTCTCAGACCTGCAGGTAGCGCAGAAGCCCCCCCTCCCTCAACAAACGGCTTTTCTCCCTGCTCTCGGATAAAGAGACTGCATCTCCTGGGATATGCCAAAAGGAGTGTGTGTGTGTGTGTGAAGGGGGTTATTTTTCCGTCCCTGCCACGGCAACGGGCCTCTCTCCCAGCCGCTCTGTGTCGGCGGGGCGAGTGTCAGTTATTTCACGGTGACAGAGCGAGTTAGGCCGACATGTGGTAATGTTCAGCCCCCGTCCCCTCTGCCGACGCCGGGTAGGAGCTGATCAGAACAGACAGCCGAGTAGATCCACGAGAAAGATAGGCGCTAATGGAAAGGTTCTGGACTTCTCAAAGGCCCCGTTGTACACAGAGGATTCCATTGGTTTCCCCCGCCGGTCCTCAAACTGCGGCCTGGGTCCTCCTGAGGGGTCGTGAAATGATTTCAAGATGCATATGTTTTTTTTTTTATCACAGAGTTTCCAACATGTGCTGTTTACGGTTGTTTATTTGTATGCTGTCTATATACAGTAGTACTATCCAAAGAAGAAGTTCATTGCTCATGACCCCTGGCATGCAGTAAAAACCTTCTCTTTTAAGGGTGAAAGGTCAAAAGGTTTGACAACCACGGTTGTGAAGTGTGCAGAACTCCTATTGTACCAATTTATGATCATTTAAAGGCTCTTTAGCTAATTTAAAGGCTCTTTCGCTAATTTCACGTCCATATAAGTTTAAACCTTAGCGTACTTACTTGACACACGGGAGTGCCAAGATTAGCGGCAGTTTTGCTACGTTTCCTGGATGTAAACGGTTGGGCCCTGCATTTTGTCTTTCAACGGCTTTATTGCCCTTCCTTCATCTCCCCTTGTCCTCCACCGAGTGATGTCATCTGAGTCGTGCGTTCGGCTCTGAACGCACAGGATAATCGCAGTCATGTTTGTATACGTTTGGGGCCAGCCGGGATGTGTTTCACAGCTCACTGGTTTCTCTTCCTGGCATGAGTCACTGACATACGTCAGACGCCGTGGCTGGGGTCTGTTTATCTGCATGTGTGTGCCGGGGATCTGCGCTGTGCTCGTGCTAAGTTGAGGCTTTCACCTCAATCTCGCCTAGTTTTATACAATGGCTTCAACAGGATTCGATCGTGAGGTTTACGGTTGTAATGGTCTGGTGTTGTCTGTCTCATGGTCCCGTTAAGTCTTGTCATAGTCAATGTTTGCTCTGCGTATCACCAGTCCCAGTTTCATGTTTCCTTGTATTCTATGTTTCTGTTCAGTCGCTGGGCGCCTTCAGTGGACTGAACGTTACGTGGATTTATTTTTACTGAAGGACACGTTTCCTTGAAAAAAACGTTCTTTAACTACTTTAAAAGAGAGTATTGAGTCATCGTCACTAGGCTATTTAGTAGCAGTACCAAAAAAAAGGCATGAAATACATAATCAAAGAATATGTTTACACAACCATGGTGGACTGGACATGCAGTGTCTTTCAAGTGGAAAAGGTTTAGCGTGCTACTGTACGCACCGAGGTGTCTCCGCCTTCAGCTTGTGCAGCTGTAAAACACGAGCGTCCAGTCCACTGCCGTTCATGTTCATTGAATGCAAAGTAAATGTTCTAGCATCCCCGCGCTTCATAGCTGATCGCCGTGTTAGTTCCACCTGTGGCAGTTAATCATGCATATTAGCTTCACCTGCCCCTCTTGTCAAAACAATCGGTCTTCCTTGTTGTGTGTCTCTGTCTGTCTAAGCAAGCCCTTGCGTTTCCGCTGTCAGTGGTTGGTGATCTCGTCACGTACATGCAGTTGTATTTAAAGGTATAGTCAGCTATCGCAAGCTAAATGTAAGCTAATACACTGTTGGGTGTTGGAAAGAATATTCTGATACTTCTGCACGGCCCTGGCTCCGTAAATAGGAACATGAACAATGTGGCGACCACCGCTCGTATCAGCAAAGCCGTAGCACCACGCTTTGCTTCACAATACATGTCGACATGTGAGGCCGCCACACAGCAATACTGTTTAGACTTGAACTCGAAGTTAGCCAGACTGACTGACCTTGCATTTTAATGGTATGGTTAGTAATTCTTGCGAACTTTGACCTTTAAGTGCTCCTGCCTGTCCTTTGAATTGAACATCTATTGGCTGAACCAATATTAGTTCAGTTCAGTATCGCCACTAAATTACATGTCCTACTTGTGACAGAAATTAATTAACTAGTCATTGTTTAATTAATGAATTCTAGTCAATCAACTGTAATACGTCTGCATCCCTATTTGTGTCTGTATTTTTGTGGTCCAATAAAATGCCAACCTGTTAGTGTGTGTGTGTGTGTTACTGCACGTGCCTTCTTTGAAGACGGCCTGTCTCTGAGCTGTCAGCGGGGTGCCGGGCAGGTGGCACGGAAGAGGTTAAGTGCCCCCCCACCTCTGACGTGCACACATCAGAGGTGGGGGGGGGGGAGAGTGCACGTGAAGCACCCGAGTGCCTATGAAGGACCCTCATCTGAGCAAGGGGTCTGTAGCCAGCGGCAAGGTTAATGCAGTGACCCCGTCTTCTCCACTCTTGGTTTATCTGACTATCCATTGACAGACAGACCCCCCCCCCTCAATTCCTCCCCCTTCCACACACACACACACACACACAAAGAGCCTCCATAGGTTCAAAGATGTGACAACATAATTTTGTTAGAGAAATTCCAGTTGCATGGTCAAACATTAAAGGTTTAGCCTATAGGAAGTTTATATTGACCAGTCAAATGTACTCCTACATGTTGAGATGCAACATAGTTACAAATAAATGTTGATTCTTTGAAGGTTCAAGAGTTAATAATATAGTGTTATGAATGATGCCTCATCTTGCGTTACATGATTTCCTTTGTCTTAATTTCCATTTATCTAGTTACTAATATGACTCACAAGACAAGCCTGTCAAATGATCTCTTCTTCTCATGCAGTCAGACTCTCTCTAATGCAGTATAACTTCTTTAAACATCTCGTCATTACGCGTTGTTGTCATTATACTGTATGTCGTGTATTCAACCCTCCCTTAACTCCTTTTCTCTGCTATACAGTGTTGCAGACATACACACACACACACTTGTTTGTGTATAAATGTTGGTACAGTATGTACTTTAATTATTAATTGCGTTTATTTTGATGTATTTTGCCCGTTGCGTTTTCGAACTGATTTTGGCAAGGATTTTTTTGAGGGTTTTGATGGCTCTCTGCCCACAGACGTGTCGGTCGTAGCCTACGCTCGTCCCACTGATGTACGGTAGACGGGGCGCTAACAAGGCTCACGCAGAAGCTGTTGACGGGTGCATAGCTAGCACTCGACGATGGCACCGGCCACCGAGTAAATAAGGAACTGAACACCATGACAAGGAAGCGATGCTGGTTGCACAGGTACTGTACAGACAGCAGGCAGTTGAAAAACAGACAAAACTGTCTCGAGAGGCATTATCACACTTGTCAAGATGTTGTTACACAGTGAAGAGGGCTGCACAAGCCCACAATTCACAGGCAAACTGAATGAAACCCAGGCCTATACTGTACATATTTGAGTGATAGTCCAGAGTTTTAATGTTTACGCCTTAATCTTAAATTTACCACTGATGTAGATCGATATGTGCTTAAAATGAGGACACACTGTGGCAATTCGTCAACCAATGCAGGTTAGAGGATATTTACCTTTTATTATATGTACAAATCAGTTTACAATCTTAAATTTGATTTGGCTTTAGATGATACCAGTAACAGGCTTCAGCCTGACCTATAACAACGAAGGTGGATGCATCAAAGGAATTACCGAATCATGGCGGTATTGTGGGATTACAATACATCGGTACTTAAAATGTCCTTTGCTGTTGTTCTCTTAAACATGTCCTTTAAAGTAAGTATTTTCAATAACCAAGGATTTGTTCTGCTGTTTTATTACGGTTTAACCATAAAAGACAAAAAGAACATTGGAAAAAGGCAAATGTACAAACCCCAGTGCAAAAATATTCAAGCTTTTTAAAGCTACTGTTCATTAATTTCCCTCTCTGTACATTACAACCTTGGCCTTCACACACCTTGTTTAGACAATGCTTTTAGTTTGATTTGTGTTCTTTACAAATGTTCTTTGCTGGAAAATCAATCTGTCCACAAAGGCCTTTATTTACCCATTTGCCCAGTTTATGAAAAATGTATTAATTAAAATGAGAGCTTTCTGGACAGCAGCGCATCACTTAAACAGATCAAAGCACGTTATTTATTGTTATCCTTCGCATGGAGTAGAGCTTTTTCTTCTTAAGGTGGGAAAGTTTGCACCTGGCTTACCATTATCTTGATTGCACGCTAAAACATCTCTTGAAAGCTGTACAGTAGTTTGAGAATTATGAGTTAAACACACTTATCCATTCACTGTTGGTCCCTACCCAGATAGTTAGATTGCTAAATGTGTTTGTAAAGAACACCACAGAAATCAAACTAGCAGCTGGTTCTAGATATTTTCATGAGGTGTGTTTTATAAGTATGGTTTCATTAAATCAGATTCAGTGTCGTTAGAGGTATTTATTGGCCAGAAGGTCCAGTGCTGAATAAAGTACCAAAAACACAGCAAGCAAAATAAAAAATGATTAAATATGTCTCCAATCATGTGCCCTGATTTCACATTAAAACAGAAATATGTTCCACTTTCACCAAAACGACGTTACGGTATACTTCTCCTCCACTGCGACATTTCATGCTGATTGGAGACAAATGCCCAACGTAATTATACACAACAAGTAAACATTGTGTAATGGTGGCTAGATTTTGCACATTATCATTCTGAGGCTAACTTATGGCTACATTTCTAATCTCACCGTGTACAGTATGCCTCACGTGAAATGTACCATCCCTGACAATTAAATACCAACAGGGGTTTCGAGACGTTGGTGCTTTTTTCGACATCCACGCGTATCACGCGGCGCAGCGCGCACCACGCTATCTGCCTCCAACGGGTGGCGGGGCGAGCGCCCGTCTCATTTGCAGTGATTGATTAACGTGACAATTAAAAATTCCCACAAAGAAAAAAGAAAACCCCGGGATCATTGTGATTAATATTCCCCCTCTTGTCTCGGGGTTCCACACCACCCGCGAAGACGCGGAGATAAACAAACACGCCGCGACGGAGCAAAGCGGCGACCAAGATCTCGGTTATGAGAGAGGGAGGGAGAGGGAGAGAGAGGGAGCCATCCCATAGCAATCCCCATATTTCCTCGGCTGATTGACAAGGCTGACATATGGAATAGTTCACCTATTCCCTAGCGACAAGGAGATGGGAAAGGGGTGGAGGGGGGGGCGATGCGTGTTGGGGGAACGGGGGGGGAGTAAACTTGCCTGCGAGGCTGTGGGACAACCCCCCCCACCCCCACCCCCCCACACCCCACCTTCCATTCCCTTCATATGCTGCGTCTGATCAAAAGGACCGCACATCTCCTCCTACTAAATTTAGCACCAGTGGCAATTAGTGGCAGAGTCACAGAGCCACTGTGGGAGCAGCTGACAAATGGTACCTTTAACAAGTCAGAGATATGCCGTGCGGCTTGATGGATGTGTGTGTGTGTGTGTGTGTGTGTGTGTGTGTGTGTGTACAGAGCTGAAGGGGAACTTACTGGAGTGTGTGTGTGTGTGTGTGGAGACATGCGATTAGCGCGCGCACACACACATCTTGGCTTGCCAGCGATGCTATTGGGGTTTAGCCCATCATACGTGTTGGTTAGAGAGGCTGACAGCCTGCGAGAGTGTCTTCTGAGGCTTATTGGGTTTGCTCGTCAGTTAGAGGGGACAGGTGAGAAGATACACACACACACACACACACACACACACACACACACACACAGAAAGAGAATCGTAGACACGGAAGCGATGTCGATGAGACGCCGTGAGGGACTAACGCAAATCCGTCGGACCAAGCGCACTGTAGACGAGCTCGGAGAGGATCAGTCCGCTCAGAGAGATGCCATTCACTCCGCGCCTCTCTACTGTACTGTGAGCTACTGTGGCAACTAGGCAACAACGCAGAGCGAGGAGATAATGAGGAAGGTGGAGGGAGTAGGTCCAACGACTTTGACGGTAAACGGTCAAACCTCGAAGGCATTTTCCAGCCAGCCTTTACTTATGCACGCGCACACACACATACACAAACGCGCACTATATTTTTACATGGTCAACGTCCCAAGAGAAACAGGCAGCTAGCTGTCTCAGTGGAATAAATGAACTATTACCAGAGACACTATATAGAGGAGACATGTCAGTTGTTTACTTTTGAATAGATAACATAATCCCAAAGAGCCAGTCGTCTGCTTTATAAATGCCAAGCATGAACCTGTTTAGCCAATCATGTTGCTGCGTTGACGTAAGCCCACATGCCTGTACTGTCTTCCTAATGAACTGCCCGGGGCGTTTCAAAGATGGCTGCCAGTGGCGAGACTTGCCTACTGTATAAGTACTTTGCAAATACTCTCTTCTCCTCCACATAGACGTGCTGCGTGTGTGTGCGCGCGTGTGTGTGCGCGCGTGTGTGTGCGCGCACGCTTGCACATTCAGGTTAAACGTGTACACGTGCGCATCCCCTAAACATCCCTGTATACAGCCTGTGTGCACATTTCTTCTGCCTGCCGGTACACAGTACGGTGCGATGAGTGGGTTTGACCTTAAGCACTGGCTCTCCTGCGTGTGTGTGTGTGTGTGTGTGTGTGTACGTGTGTTTCTCAGACGTCCTATGCAGGCCGATGTGAGGTGGCTAAATGCCTGCTGACAGCCCATCAAGACTTGCTTCTCTTTGTTTATCTATTAATAATTGAGCACAGCGCCGTGCGGTGGTGTGTGTGTGTGTGTGTGTGCCTGCGCACTTGGGGAAGATGGACTGTGGGTGGCTGAGGGGAGTGGGGGCTGGGCAGGTTGATGCCACGCACGCACGCACGCACACACACACACACACACACACACACACACACACTGGTTAGGGTTAAACATTTCTTTCTGAAATGTGGGCATGAGAGAGAGAGAGAATATGTGTGTGTACTGGGGTCTAGCTTTTTGCTAGCCATAGCTTGAGGGTGCATTTATGTATGAGTCTGAGTCTCGATTACATCTCTCTGTCTCTGCTATTCTGTCTCTTCCTGTTTAGTAAAGATGCATCTGTGTATTTGTGCGTGTGTGTGCGTGTTGGTGTTGCTGTTTATAAGCGGAGGAGTTGGAATATTCAACCCGTATTGTTCTTCAGCAGAAGAGGTGGCCAGTTCACATGGCTCAACATGGGTAAACAGGTAGTGTGTTTACACCAGCGCTCGGTGTCTGACACATCCCCCCCGTTTTACCTTAATTTGGCCTTTTCTGGCTCATTTCCAGTGGCGCAAAACATTGGCGTATTACTCAATAGTCCAGTAATGCTTCGGTTTCCACTGACACGGGCCAGCGCGCCTCGGCCTGCTCTCACACGGTGTCGCTGTGCCAAGCAACTTTAGGACTTGGGCGGGGTTTGCACGTGAAGTAGCCTCGCGCCAACCTTAAAATCTATGCTTTAGCTAACCTGGCTAAAGCAATGAATACGGTGTGCTATTGCGCTATAAGCATAACATTTGTTTTATTTCCAGCGAATATCTTAACTATAACAATATTGTACTTGTGAAACAGTATGCCGATTAAATATTTCTTTATAATTTTAGTCAAACGTTTAGGCTAGAGGGTGGTTGTAGTCTTGTCTTAATAAAAAAAAAGTGAATATGTTAGTTCCACCAGTGTTTGTGAAACTGTTTGTGTATTGGGCGTTGACACTTTACTCCTCCCTCCCCACTTGAGCCCCTCCTTAAAGGTGCTGCGTGTAATTTCTTTAGTTTAAACCGTTAAAAAAAACAATCAAAATTATCAAAAGAGGCATAAGAAATATTAGTTTTGATGATATGTCAAATTTCTCTATGTACTGCGCTAATGGAGTGTTGCTTTCCACCGGATTAATCTGTATGAGTATCGTAGCCTGATGCTGAGTAAAGTTCCTCTGGACTGGTGAGTAAATTGCTATTAATAATGCAAACGGGGCATAATGATCTCGTTTGGCAATTCAAAGCCGTTTGTCTCGCCAGTGTGTGTCCCAAGTACACCCCAGACGTGCCATTGATTGATTACAGTTGTGTAGGGGGTAGGTAGAGCATAAGGTTGGATATTATCATGCGTTCCTTTGTCGGTTATTATTTTGTGTGTTCTGCATTCCGTCGGTTTGCCTTTGGCCCCGATCACACCGAGATCGCTGCCTGGGCTGAGAGTGACACTGACGAACAGTGCGCTAGAGAAGAGCGTGTGCCAGGCGCGCCGTACCATCTGCAACGGCTTTGCTGGCGACGTTCTTCTAGCGACGCGCATCTGTGTGATCGGGGCCTACCAGTAACTGAACACAGAGCAAGGCTATTCCCTGGTTTTTGTGTTTCCTGACGCCTGGCTTGCGGTCATTGCATCAGTGCCTCCGACGCGTTAGTTGCCTGTAACCCATAGCCTATACTGTTCCATATGGCGTGTTCCAACTGTGTTTTCTTGTTGCTTTTGAGGGAGCAGCTAACGGCATTTAAAAGGTTTTTGGTTTGATCCAGTTCAAATATCAACAAGCTTTCTCCAGAATGACTGACTACACCTTTAAGTAACCCCCCCC